>NEWO01000785.1:148608-163090 GCA_003013225.1 Phalaenopsis aphrodite | reverse complement strand
CGTTAGCCTACCCCAATATCTGAAAAAGATTTCTTCATACTAAACTAAGCAAGAAACTCAATAAGAAAATCCAGTGTTTATCATGATTGAAATGACACCACCTATAATAAATTATAATTTAGCTTTGTCATAGCATTCCACTAAGTGCACTCATGAATGCTTTCTATAGGTCTGTGTTGGTAGGTATACTTTATTTATGTCGTAGAAGTAATTTAAATTTAATATATATATATATATATGGTTTTAAGAAAAATAGTGTTTTAATTTTGAAAAAGTAATATTTTAACTTTGAAAATACGAGACCGAACTAATCTCATATAGACGATAGTTTAAATAACTATGCACAACACTGCAAGTGACATCCTGATCTAGAATGTTTAAATGCAACAATATAACAACTTCTTTGATTATTTTTTTCACTTATATTTCCTTACTCTACAACAGTACCAAAATTTTGATCCTGAAGAAAATAAGAATTTAACTTTTCAATTTATATATATTTGGATATTATGAAGTATTTGAATTGTTACGAAGTAATATAAGAATTTTTTATTAAGACCCGAATATCGAACCCACGGGAATTTCACAATATGCACTAGTAAACAACAAACTTACTATTTTAAACAGACAATTACTTAAACTATAGATATTTTTACAGTAATTAAAATTCAAATCTTTTTGGTAATTTTGATATTTTGACAAAACAATAAAAACTTCTAAAAATAACTTGAGTTAATGTAAAAGAAAAACACTTAATATGAAAAATCTTTCTCCTTATCATGAATCAATAATAAGTATAGGAATTATGTTGTGGAAGTATTCAAATTGTGTTGTGTCAAATAAGAGAAATATTATTATTTACCCTTACTAGAGATGCTACAAAAAAGTTTGGCTAATTTAAATTTTGGATAATTTTGAAGACCGGCTAAGCAGCGAAGATATCAGCTCTCACTCTAAAGTTCCATCGATTCCTTCCATCTGGGGGCTAACATCTCGTTTCAGAACCTAAAATAATAAACTAAGTTGGGGGCTTTAGTCTATCACTCTAAAGTCATATAAACCTACACCCTTCAAAGATTATTTCAATATTTATTTGCACTCAATCAAATGAGCTACATTCACATTCATACAACCTCATGTGATTCTTTCCAATTGTTGACTGAGACAATACCAACCCGGTTCTTACATGTTCTCACAACAAATTTTAACATCTAGATAGGTCAGATTAAGAAGTAAATGAAGTACACAGAATCAAATCATCACAACTTCCAAGATTAAATATTAATACTCTCCACAACATCCATCCAACACTTTAATTACTTATCATTTTAAGAAGAAAGATAAAGAAAACTACTCAGAATCCATGCAGAAAATAAAACCACACTTTAGTTTAAAAGTAGAAATCATTGTCAAACCAACAAGAAGTCTCGATTAAAACCAAAAATAGTTTAAAAAAATAATAAAAATTTATCTCAAATCCTCTACCAAACTCTTGAAGTTCCTTTGAATCTCTTATCTTTTGCAACACTCTTAACTCTCACAATAAAACTAAAAACAATAAGGATAAAGTAAATTTGTGGTGCCTGAAATTCTCTCCAAAAGAACTTCTTAGGACTCCCCCTTTTCAAGCACACATTTAAAAGTCTCAACTTCCTTCTTTTATAAATTTCCAAGAGTTGCCTTGGTAACTCTTCAAAATGTGTCCAAGAGATGCCTCTTTTCACAAGTCTTTTAATCATATTTTCGTTTCAAGTGGTCATAACCACCCTCTTTAGCCAATAGGTGCCTCAAATGTCCCTTCAAAATTCGGCAAAATGAATTAAACCATCAAATAACTACCTCTTGCACTTAGGCGTGGCCTTATCTATTTCACCGGCGCTTAAGCGTCGGATCTAGCGCTTAGGCGCCAAAATTCTTTTGCACCATTTTTTGCGTTTTTACTCTAAATTTGATCCTTTTTCACTCCTTTTAGCATTTTTCAGCTTTTTACTTGTACATGAAAGGAAAACACACAAATACCTTTCATTAAAGTGTAATATCTTCAAAATATGTATAAAAATGTGTCTAAAAATACTATATATTTTAGGTGTATCACATACTTATCCCGAGGAATTGATCTCGGTGAAATATAGTTGTGTAAAATTTATAAAACTGACTCCGCTTTATAACGATGCCAAAAACTTGATGTGATATTTTATTAATAATAACTTTAAGCACTTAAGATTGGGATTCTATGCAAGTATAAGTATCGTTATCGAGTAACATAAGACTTTTTGTTTAAGTCCCAAATATCAATCTCATGGGAAAAGTTTAAATTTGAAATGATAAATTAACTAGGAAATTCACAGAAATCAAACGAAATTACTATCACTAATTTTGAATGTATAAGATGCTAACAAAACTAAATTATTACCTACTAGCAAAACTTAAATGTAGAGTTTAAAACAGTAACTACTAAACTATGTTTATGTGATGAAGTTTTCTAACATGAAAAAACATCTTTCCCACTATAATGAGTTTTTAGTGAAATGAGACGAGATAAATGGTTTAAATATGTATTGTGCCAAATAGGAGCAATTTTAATTCTCTACCCTGATTCAGTGTTATAGAAAATCATTGGCTAATATTAGGTTTAATCCATAAATTTGTGGTTAGGTTAGAAGGATACTGGCTCCCACTCCAAAGCTCCAACTTCCCTTCCCCTGAAGGCCCAGCTCTGAGCCCCCAACTTTTCCAAATTCTTAAATTTTTCCCTGATCTTCTATATGTGATAATGAGCTTTGTTTTATTCTATTTGTGTTTTCTTATGATGTACTTAAGTTTTTCTCATGCTAAATTTTCCTATGATTTGTGCACTTTGTCATATTATGCTTATTGTACTAACCTTTTGCAACAGTAGTAGAGACCCAGGTACGTGTTATTTTAGCTTGTTTCTTTTTGTTACACATTTTTATAGCACGCTTTAATTATATGAATTTTACCTACGTACTTGTCAGACCTTTATGTTAGAGAATAAAAGTTTGGTTGCTAGGATGGATCATTATAACATATGAACAAAAACATCCTCTAATTTTATTAACAATAATAAAAATTAAAACATAAGATATAAAACCCTAAATCTGGAGCTACAGTCAGCGAGGAGCTTGGAGCATGCCACAAGTGGATTGAGCTCCACTTCAGAAAATGATCAACATTCTATACCAAGGCAGGTCTAATTCAGCTAAACTTTCATTAGTTAAAATAACTTAATCCATAAGACTTCGAGGTAGTTCATCTTTAGGCTTTTGTACAACTATGTTATGCAATATAAGCCCTAACTCTCTTTGGGTTCTTAGGTCATCGTTTGGTAAGACGTTAATCCTCTTATCTTTCAGGCTATTTGCATGATTAGATATCATAGAAGTGTAAGTCATAAATAAAAAAATTTTGTAGAATGAAATATCAAATATCATCATTTTTAAAATTGAAGCACAGAAGGATAATTCAGAAAGTCGCTGAGCTTTTTTTTATGATCAGTAACATCTCCTACATTTCACACCTTTAACTTCTGGAAATAATTTGTCCTACTTGTGTCATTCCCATTTGAATTTTTCATGTCCAATCTTGAAATGATAAGCATTGAACTCTTGAAGACAAATATCCCTGATCAACATCGAGAGATTTCTTAAGTAACTTCGGTCATTTAAAATGTAATTAAATGTAGAGGCTTACTTTTATAGGGAACTAAAGATCCCATGTAATATAAACTCCATCTAATCTTTATATTGGGTAGGGGAACTTATCGATAAATAAAAAAAGGTTCACAGTCCAAACATATATCATATATTCATTTAGTTTATTTAATTGAGCTTGTTATTTAGTAGTGTGCCTAATTTTTTGGATAAGTTCATTGTTTGTAGTGTTGCACTCGGTTATTTAAACTCATAAAATGTATGAGATCTTGTTAGTCTAATATTTTTAAATCTAAAGTACTGTCTTTCAATTAAAAATTATTTATTAAATTAAGTCAAAAAAAAAATTTTAGATTCTAATTCAACGACCAACAAAGGTATTTTGGAGGAGGCAACCCATAACTGCTAACAAAATATCTCCCAATCACTTTTTTATTAATCAAACCACAAACCTCAATGACCCTGGGATGAAAGAACCATGTTATTTTGACAAAATCATTCCAAACATAAAAAATAAAACTTAAAATAATAAAAAAATTTTAATCAAGTAATAAGTCTTAAGAAATCTAAAATTTTCATCCCAAAATCCTGAAAAAGACTATAACATAAATGAAACCTTAAAGAACAAAGATCACTAAACACAACTTTAACCTCACTAATTGGGTCTAAAAAAATCTCTTGGATGATGCAAGTCATTGTCACTGACAAGAATCTTCCAGTCCGAGGAGGTTTGACCACCTCTCAAACTCATTAGACCAGAGAACGTGACAACCCCAGGATGATGAAAAGTCATGGGCATCTTGAATGGGTTGTCTCAAATAAAAAACAAACAAACAACTAAATGACCATACAAAAATATATTTTAAGCTAACTTAATTTTGGAAGAGCTAGTGAAGACAAAAGGCTGATGTCATCCTATATTTACTCTGCATGTCATTAGGGTGCACTGACTCTGTGTTGCAAGAAATGACATTTAAAAGTTGAAGCAGATGTTGAACATAAATTAAACCATTGACAAGAGCACGAAACTGTAGGATACTTCCAGTTCTTAACATAACTCATCAGAGCCTTCAAGTATCTTCTACCCTCAATATAAGACTTTGATACTCCTTCCTTGAGAAAGATGACATTCAAACTGTCTGAGGATGAGTTACAACCTAACTGAGAGTTTTCTTAAGTATGCCTAGTTGCTTAATATGTGATTAACTACAAGGGCTTTCACTTATATGAAGAAGTGAATCCCAGAAAAAGTACAATAACCTAAATCTTTGGTCATGTGTTTGCTTTTGCCAGATCTCTTTGTGAGTAGCCTCTGAAGTGTCTTAAGCTGGTCTTACCTCAGACCTTCACTTTGGAGCAATTACACAATGTACACCTCATAAAAGCTTCCCCATGTGTTTCTTTTATTTTTTCCTTTAATTGTATATCGTATCCCTCCAATCTGTTCTCTATTTAGATCATCCACATGATCATAGAAAGAGATTTATTTTGAGAGAGAAGCTATAAGAGGAAAAATAAACTGGCGACTCTATACAACAACTGCAACAAAATGCCACGTGAGATCCCAAACAACATGATCGGCAGGGCCATCAGACACATTGGTTAACATGCAAATCATTCATACATTCATGCACACTTATCACATTCTCCACATATTCTCATTTCTTTTCTCTTTAATTTTTAACATGAGCTTATTCATTAACACTTTAAAAGAAAGATACATAAACATAAACATGTACTAAACTATGTTAACTAACATTCAACCAAAATCTTGAAAATATTTCAATGGTTTTAAACTTATAACATGGGTGAAAATAATGATTATTATTTTATATATATTTTTAGAACCTGAATCAATTTATTTATGACATAGTCCTTGGGATTTATTATTATACATATATACATATAAACATACATTCTTATCAGAGATATTTATACCCTTGTATATTCAAACATCCATTCATATACACCACTAATCACACTTCACATTCATATACATACATTAATACATATACTTATATATAAACATTAAGATTACATATAAGCTTGAATAATCATTAACACATATACTTAAGCCTGTTTTCTTTTCCCATTTATTGTTATTTTTATTTTTTATTACTTAAAGTTTTGGTTTGAAGAGGAGAAAGGACAGGGAGAGAGGGGAGGGAACAAAATGGGAGTTGATGTGGAGGTATTGGGAGTCATAACTAGGTAGTGACAAGAGGAATTGGAGGGAAAAGTAGTTGGAGAAGAGTGGATAACTTTAATTAAGCCTGGTGTTGGCTTTTTAAAATAGAGGGTGTAGATTGGATGACATAGAGGAGAGCGAGAAGTAAAGGGCAGATGGGTAACGTGGAGCAATAGGAAGAAAGCACATGGATCAAGGAGACAGTAGATAGGATGAAGAAGTTGGAAAATGAATGAAGGGTCAGAATTAAGAGGATATGAATGGAATTTTTAAAAAAGAGTGAAGTATTTTAGTAATTTGGCTAGCGTGGATATGGTATTTATGGAAAAATATAAGTATAGGTACTTTGAAATATGAAAATACAAGCATTCTAAGAGTTACAATTGCTTTAAAAAGGAGTTATCTAGCTCAAGATATAAGCATTTGAAGTAGCTAAGCGTTGGGGAGTTGAATACAAACTGGTTAGGAGTTAGTTATGGACAAAAATTAACTTAGACTCATTTTTGGAGAAATATATAAGGAATTTAATGTTGTTTTAGATCAATTAAGCTACGTCAAAAGATGTGATCGGTCAAAGTTGGCCCAAACCCTTAGGAGAGAGAAAATGGTCAATTTTGAGAAAAATGATTTAATTGATTTTATTGGTACAAATTGTGTTTTTTTTTTAATTTAGAAAAACTTTAATTGAAGAAGTTCTAGTTTAATTTGAAGTTTTTTTAAGGTACTTATGTTCAAATCATCATTTTATTTTTGAAAATATCAATTGTCGCTCTCCTAATTATTGTCAACATAACGAGCCTCCAAATGGAGATGAATTTAAGTGTAGAGAGACTCATATGAAATATTTTAATGATACATATGAAATGACTAAGTCTATTCTCAAAAACAATGATTTGTTGATAAATTTTCTATGGAATCATTTTTCATATAATGAAATCCAAAGTGCCCAATTTTGCATAAAATTGTTGTTTAGTGACCAAAAAACTGGTTGGTGTGGTTTTAAAATGTGATTATAAAGATCATGAAACTTACATAATATAATTTTGATCATCAGATTGACCTGTGAAAGAAAATAATAAATTTACAGTTTACACATTAATCATCTTGCATGAAAATTTGACTTGAATAGTTTTTCATAAAAACAATTTCAAATGACCATTGAAATTATTTACATGGTATGTCTAAGTGATAATAGCCCTTAAGCATCTTTCAAAATGAAGACTTGAGTCCTACAGTCATCTCGGGAGAGAAAACAATAATCTCATGTTTTAGTGATTAAAATTGTTTTTAAGGTTATCTCTGAGTTTAGCCAAAATTTATTGCGGTTAAAACTGTTTTGATTTCCTTTAATTTTATCAAGATAAAAATTCAAATTTTTTAAGTTAGATTTTTCTCAAGGGCAAGATCAAGTGAAGTCCAATTAAGCTTAAATTAAGAAAATAGAGTTGACCAATAAAATGAGGTTAACACCTACATTGCAAATAATGCTTTCATGGTGTCCCCTCACCTTACTGGCATTCCTCCTCAAATGAATCATGGAAATTAATCTCTTCAATAAGTGATACATTGACCGCTCTACAAGCCTGTGTCAAAAGTTCCTCTACTTTAAAATAATAAATTTATTAGCAACAATTAGCAATTCGCTATAAAAATTTTTTGAGTTTTTTTGTAACAATATTTTAAAAATAATACCATTCATTTTGACATACACTAGTTTTGAGAAATGCAAATGATTTTTTTTATACCTTATTTTTGGATTAATCGGTCTAATGGGGACTCGATTTAGCGTATGACATAATATGTTATAGTTGTCAAGTAGAAGCTTTAAATGTAGCCTCAATTAGGTGAAAAACTCTCGATGGATCTCTTACAAGTTTATCCATCACAGGTGAAAATCATCAAGTAGATGCTCTGCCTATACAACTTAAGATGGGTCATACATCCTTAGCAGTTTCTTCTTTCAAATTTATTCCAATAACTGTTAACTTTATAGAGGATCATTAAATATAAAACCTAGGATAAGTATTGCATCCTTAATGAATTCTCCTTTCAACTCTTATCTAATACATGTTAATGTTGTCGTGCATCTCCATGTATACAATTTAAGACATGTATTACATCCTTCATGGATTGTAACTGACTTCTTTGACAACAAGTTGTAGTCATTGAGCAATATGTCCTGACCTAGCAACTTATGAAAAGTCAATCATTCTTAGAAATAACCTAGAAGTATGGTGACATTGACTTATATGTTTGACAAAAATATTATGTAACTACCCAAGAGATGGGGCAACGATAAACAAAAAAAAAGTTGAAAGCAGCATTAATTTTGTTACTGCATCATGAATAATAAATACCTACAGAAAAAAATCTCTATCATTTTATGTAAATGTCATATTAAGCAATTGAAAGGCTTTAATTATCAAAAAAAAACTTTTACAAAAGCTATAATAAGTTGGCAAAAAAAAAAGACACTAATTGACTACAACATCCTTCTCATCATCAAGGGGTTCACAGCTTCATGTTCTATTCATCAAGAGCAAACATCCTTATTTGAAAAGCTTGCAAAGTCCCCACATTTTGATAGATGAATTACTTCCCTTCTTGTGCTTGCCCAAATGATGGTTGATCTTCTTAAGCTCAATCATCCATGTGCTCAAAGATAGAACTGGCTCATTTTTAGAGGGTTTCAATATCACATTCTCAAAATTATAGTACTTCCACAAACTTTTGAGGGTACAACATTCTTTTGATGTTGGTGTCTCAAAGCATAAAAACATACTTTAGAAAGTGCAATGGCAACCCAAAATTCACCTCTGAAAGGTGTGATAGTAATGGAGGAAATCTCCTCTAAAAGTGTTAAGGTAATGTAAAAAATTACCTCCAAAAGTTTGATAGCAACACAAAAATCTCTTTCAGAATGTGTAATAATAATGCGAAAAATCTTCCCGATAAGGTACAATAAATGCTAAAAATATTTCATCTGAATAACACGACAAAATTACTAAAATCTCACCTAAATAGCACACAAAAATACATAAAATCTCCTCCAAAAACTGTGCCAGCAATGTGAAAAATCTCCTCCACAAAGCATGAAAGTAGTGTGGAAAATCTTCTTTGAAAACTATAAAAAATAGTGCTAAAATCTCCTACAAAAAGCACAACAACAATGCAAAAAAAAAAACTTCTTTGAAAAGAGCAATAACAACATTGAAAATCACATCTATAAAATGCAACAACAACACAAAAATAGATCTCTATTGATTACACAAACAAACAAAAATACTCTAGTTAGCAGGCAAAGGGAACTACATTGATTGCATGATAACAGTTAGTGAGACTCCATCATTTTGTCCTCTTTTTTGTCTATTTATTGGCTAAAAATAGCAAAAAAAATAAAAACCTAAATTTTTTTCAATTTTGATTTTGCTCACATATCCCTATATGAGCCATTGATTTCATGACATCAAATAGTTGTCACATGTGATTCATATGCTTTCATGCCTGAAACCCACTTGGACTGCCATCTAATCCAACCTGATCAACGGTCGGACTGCACTACTACAAGGATCTTTGTAATCTTTTACAGATGACACTATGTGTTCCATGCAAGGCACCATGCGATCCATGACCCAGATTTCCGGCTTGAACTTTTCCACTACATCAGAACAACTAGTACAACTGACTTGACCAGCTTAGCTCGACCCGCATGACGTTTAGTAAGCCATCTCGGCAGCCCAAGCATCAGACTGTCATTAGCAATCAACAAAAGTAATTGCATATATGGAGGCTCAAAAAAGCGACTTTAGGAATGATGAACCATGCACACGCCAACCAAACTGTGCTATGTTTGTACATATACACTTACATTTTAATAAAGGGAGAAGATCCAAATTTTGTGTACTTTTACATGACTAAACTAACCTCGCTCAAAAATATAGGGCAACTGATATGTAATCAACAATATTTGTTAATTGGCAAAAATATAGAGGGTATTTTTATGAAAATTAAAATATTATTTGGGTGAGTAATATTCAAGCTCAAATTAATAAACATTTAGAACTCCGATTTTAGAAAACTTTTAATGAAATTGATAGGTACGATGACCCGAACACAATAACACTAAAGTTCGTCCAATTCAGGTCAAATTGCACCTAGATTGGTTTGTTAAAATATAGTAGAAGCTTTTTCTACCCATTTGAGAGCTTAAATTGATTCAAAATCTAACATCCTTATAGGCAAATCAAGCATCTCGATGAGATGAATCTAATGAACCAAGATCACTACATTCTAATACCGTTAATGCACTCAAATGTTAATAGAATGTCTTTCAATTAAGAATATCTATTTAGGTTGTTGTCGGCAATTATTTTGGGTTGGTTTGTGGGGTTGCTCGTAAGAAGCTGTCGGTCACCGGAATTGAAATGTCGTCGCCCGCTTCGGAAGGACGTTGAAGTATGAAATCAAACTGACCCCATATTTTTCATAGTTTAAAATGAAAGAGCATTGTACCTCAAGTCATGTATCTATCCCGATGGATAAACACACGAATTAAGGATGAGGCTCGTTCAAATAAACTAAGGAAAGTATGATGTCCGTTTGGTCTGCGAAACTTTTGTATTTGCCGACAAGTTCCCCTAGTTAATATAAAAGATTAAATAGGGTTTATATTAAGCTGGGTTCGGACATGCTTTCTATAAGGGCAAGCCTCTATAGTTAATTACATCTTAAATGACCAAAGCCACCTAAGAAAACTCTCGATAAAAATTAAGAAATATTATCTTCATGGAATTTCAAAGGGTAGGACTCTTCAAAGAAATCAGATGCAGAGGTGTGAAAAGGGATTGATTCAAATTTGGAACATTTTATTGTAGAATCCAAAGGAAGAAGGACTAGGGGATGTCATAGATCTAGAGGAGAACCTCAGTGACTTCCCAAGCTATCCTATTGTTTGGCTTCAGTTTTGAGGAGAAATATTTAGGTGTTTCATCCTGCCAATTTTATTAGTTAGGGCTTACATTTGTGTGAAATGATCACACAAATAGCCTGAAAGATGTGAGGTTTTAGGTCGTGACAAACGACAACCTCGGAATCCTGAGACGAGTTAGGGCTTATATTATAAAGCAGGGCTATACAAAGGCCTAAGGATAAGGTGAGGATTTTCATTGCATAAGCAAGCGACCTCGAAGTCCTATGGCTTTGTTGTTTAAGTCTAAGCAAGAAAGATTGGTTTAGCTTGGGAAGACGAGTTTTGCTGTTGAAGATGATCGTGCTGCCCACCATGCTAGCTCCAAGCTCCTTCCGTGACGAGTCTTAGTTATCTAGTGTGTCAAGTTATAATATCAAATCAGGTGGCCATATGGTTGAAGTTATTTAAATTTTATAGAGGGCATATTAAAGTTGATTGGAGTGACACTGGTTAGGATCCTACGGTTCCCTCGTTCCGGCATCACTATTTTCTATTGGATTCACTTAGTCAAAATGAACTTATTAAACTCAACTTAATGAGTTCCTTAATTTCATTTAAACCGTGGGAAGCCTCGTTAGCAACCGTAGGTTACCACCTCCGAGGGATTCCTGATCATCCGACAGAGACATCTTAATTTAGTTGAAGTTGTGGTTTTGTGTGATGTTTGTGATTAAATTTTGAATTGTTTTATATTTTGAATGTTGTGGCGGTGAATTTTATCTTGGTTGATTTTAGTTTTGGTTTTGGTTATGGTTTCATGGCTATCCTGGTTGTTTTAGTTTTCATGCAGGGTGACATCGTTGTTTAGCATGCAAATTTGCAGGTATAGAAGTACATTATGAAAGTACAAAAAAGACAACGCTGAAAACTGTAAAAGCGTACCTGACGAGTCTTCTTGTTCCACCACCTGAAACTTAAAATGCATGTGAGGGAATTTATGAAGAGCAGGAAAAGTAGAGTTCTGAGGGGTTTTCCTAACTCTATGTTGTATTTTGGTAAGTCCTTAAAAGTTTAATTAAGGATGATTCCATTAAGCGAGAAATATTAAGTTTAATAGGCCTCCGAGGTATCCAACAAGTTAGGAGAGGGAAGCAGGTCCATGCCTCTCTCTCACCAATTAGTGAAAAGCCTCGAGTCCGTTTAAACTCATTATGTTGCTTAATGGTTAATCCTGTAAATATCTTTAATGCTTAGTGAACATTGATGTCCCAATTATCTCTAAGAATAGGGTAATTATCACTTATCATTCAATTTTGAAAATTATGTGGGTGAAAATCCATGAAGGGGCAAGTTAGTGTAATTTAAACACTTAGCCAAATTTCAAACCTAATTGGGCTTAGTGGTGTTTCAAGGACGTTTGATTTAATTATGTTTATTTCTCTACTCCTCTTTTAGTCAATTTTGATTTAGCCTAAGTCACCACTAAGCGCTTAAGACCTACGTGAGTGTCTTAATTAGTTTTGAAAAGGTTAAGTTTTAAGTGGTCATGATTCATGATTTGAATTTTATTTGAATGTCAACATAGGGGTATTAAATTAATTAATTATTGACTTCAAAAGTCATACCCTTAAGTCTAGGATCATTTAATTTTAATAAACTTTTAAATTTTAATAATTTAGAAATTTGTTAATCTTAATTAAGAAAGTGCGATTGGTTTCTACTAATCAACCCCTTTGTGTTTCAAACATCAAGTGAATTGATTAATATTAGAGGTTACCCATTCCCCTCCATGAATTAAGCCTAAATGTTAATTAAGGCAAGATTTCCAAAATTACACATTTGCCCCTAAGGCTCTAACATTCATAATTTGTCAAATTTAATTCAAATGACTTTGAAATTTTTATACTACCTCCTTCATGGGTCCATTAAGACATGAGAGCAGAAAATGTGATTTTCAAAATTTAATTTAATTTATATAATTATTTTAATGCAAAAATAGGATTTTTCAAAGAAAATTCCTAACTTGACCAATGTAAATTAAAATCCCTTGAAATTTTTACTGGACTTAGAACTAAAATAGTGGATTCTTTCTATCAAATTTCACAATTTTCTGAGTTCTCTGTGATTTATTATAATTATTGTAAGTTCTAGGATATTTAATAAAAATAAAATATTTTAAGAGGTGAAAATTAAGTTTTATATGTTTGAAAAATCTCCCTAAGGTAAAATAACTTAGATGAACAAATTTTATATTTTCCTAATTTTTACTTGATTTATTGGGATTATTTTAGTGAAAACTCATTTTTAGCCTTTTAAAAAATTATTTTTAATCTTTGAAATTCAATATCTTTATTTAAAAAATCAGAAAAAATATTCTAATTGTTCCTAACTAATTAGGAAACAATTTAGAACATTTCCATGATTTTTATTATTTTTGTGATTTTTATGAATTTTTAATTATTTAAATATTTAGAATATTCTAAAAATCAAGTTTTTATTTTAATTATCATTTTATTTTTAGAAAATACCCCTGATTACAGAGAACTCAAAAAACTAAGTTTCATAATTTTTTCAGTTATACTTTGATTTTTAAAAAATCATTTAAGTGTTTAGAGTGGTATTTATCTTTAAAAATCAATTTAAGTTATTAAATGAACTTAAAATATTTTGAAACTTTTATGATGAGTCCTCTGGATCATAAACCACAGTGAAGATAAAAAATCAAGTCATTTTAATGTTTATGTTTTTCAAAATTCATCATCTTAGTGATTTTGTATTTGGAAAATTTAAGAATGTTTTAAATGACTTGACCCATGAAATTATTTTCAAAGGTTTCTCTGGTTATAGTGGACCTTCCAAAATTTTCTTGGGATTTAATAACCAATATGCTAATTTCCATGATTATTTAAAGGAAATGATGT
Source organism: Phalaenopsis aphrodite (assembly GCA_003013225.1). Lineage (NCBI taxonomy): Eukaryota > Viridiplantae > Streptophyta > Magnoliopsida > Asparagales > Orchidaceae > Phalaenopsis > Phalaenopsis aphrodite. Next base: position 149,401 of record NEWO01000785.1, on the reverse strand, counting down.
GAAATAACTTGAAAAATATGGATCTCTATATAGGGACATCATCTTACTTTGGAAAAATCAGAGAATGTTTCCCCTTACAGAGGCTACAACATGTCAAAATTTCAAGCCAATGTGATGTGTCAATATGCATGGAGAATCAAATGATTCCAAATAGTATTTAATTAATTAAAAATATTTTATACATCAAATGGACTTGAAAAATATTCCACATTATTTTCCTCTATTCACTAAGCAAGAGGGTATTTTTATTTTATTTTTGTGATTTTTCTATACAAAGTTATGTATTTTTGAAGTTTTGAGGATTAAATAAATAAGAAAATACCCCTATTTTTCTATTTAAACAGCGCGTGCCACCTCAACTTACGACGGCTCTGAAAGCATGTGTGGCGTGCTCTGGTTGGACGCCACCATCCACGTAGCTTGCTAACTCGACTAGCTATTCATGTCTTAAAGTGCCGTCTGACTCGATCTCCCCCATCCATTTGATACAAGCTTGATCGAACGGCTCCCCATCATCATCCCCGATAGAATGATCTCGTGCCCGTCCTGACTAAAACCTTAAGATCTCGGCCTAGACTCAACTAAATCACATCGGATTTGATCCTATGGACTCTTCTAAGTGAGACGAACACATCCATATGGCTAAGGTACCATGAAATCAAGCTTAAGTAAATGAAGAATCAAAATAAGCTCGGGAGGAGGAGGAGTTTTATACCTTTGCTCTGAGAAGGGAGGCTTCGATCAGAGGTGCTCGACACGTTCGTTAGGGTCCAAGGAGACTAGGGATTGAGTC
>NEWO01000785.1:121842-135287 GCA_003013225.1 Phalaenopsis aphrodite | reverse complement strand
GAATGAACACCAACTTAGACCCCTAAGAGATTATGCAAATCCTACAGCAGATGAGATTCACTTATCTATCCAAAATCCTGATATAGCTGCTAATTCATTTGAGTTTAAACCTGCTATTATCCAAATGGTACAAAAAAATCAATTCGGAGGTACACCAAATGAAGATCAGAACTTACACCTCACTAGTTTTTTAGAACTGTGTGCTACTTTTAAATATGACAGTCTCAAACAATGTTGTTAGACTTAGACATTTTCCTTTTTCACTGAGGGATAAGGCTAAGATGTGGTTAAATTCGTTAGTACCAGGATCTATTATAACTTGGGGAGAACTTTCACAAAAATTTCTATCCAAATATTTCCCTCCATCCAAAACTGCCAAACTTAGAAATGACATAACATCATTCTGTCAGATTGATGGAGAGTCAATATATGAAACTTGGGAGAGATTTAAAGATCTTCTTAGGAAGTGTCCTCATCATTCGTTACCAGATTGGTTAATAATTCAAACTTCTTATAATGGATTAGTGGGATCTCTTAGATCGATTATTGGTGCTGCGCCTGGTGGTTCTTTAATGTCAAAACCTTTTGATGAGGCTTATTCATTTATAGAAGAGATGGCTTCCAACAATTTTCAATGGCCCTCAATGCGGGTAAATCCTAAAAGAGTAGCTAGTATCCATGATTTTGATGCAATATCTATGTTAGCGTCGCAGATTGTTGCAATATCAAAGAAATTAGATCATTATGGGATGAATTATTCTTCAACACCTCTCATGATGAAAGAGAATTCATTTGGGCAATTTGTGGATGTTCAACCTTCATATGAGACCTTAAATGCTATTAATAGACCCAACAACCCATATTCGAATTATTATAACCCAGGTTGGAAGAATCATCCAAATTTTAATTGGAATAACAATTCTTCTACAAATCAACAATGGGCAAACAACCCAGTGAGCCCATTAGGAAATTCATTCAACCAAGGAAATGTTAACTATAGACCTTCTTATCCTCTAGGATTTAACAGTAATACTCAAATTTAGGAGAAGTTGTATATGGAAGAGCTGATATTAAACATGTGTCAACAATTACAGAATCAAGGAAATCAATTAGAAATTCAAGGAAATTAATTACAAAATCAAGGAACTGCTATTAAGAATATTGAAAACCAATTAGGGCACATCGCTACTGCCCTTAGTAACCGAACATTAGGAACTTTTCCTGGTACTGTGGAACCAAATCCTAAAAACCAATGAAAAGAACAAATCAAAGCGATACAATTAGGAAGTGGAAAAGAATTGGAAACAAAGGTGCGAAAAGAAACTGAAACTGAAAAAAAGAAAGTGGATACCGAAAAAGAAAAGGATCATGAATACCCAGATTTAGAGTATCCATTTACACCAATGAAAATTACTGTGGAGAAACCTCCACCACCGTTTCCTCAAAGATTGAAGCAACACAAATAGAATAACCAATTTTCCAAATTTTTAGAAATTCTTAAGAAATTAACAGTAAACATTCCCTTCGTAAAAGCTTTAGAGCAAATGCCCAATTATGTGAAATTTATGAAAGATATGCTGAACAGGAGAAGAAAGTTCACGGATAATGAAATTGTTGCTCTTAGCGAAGAGTGTAGTGCAATTATTAAGAAAAAGCTTCCTGAAAAATTAAAAGCTCCTGACAGTTTCACTGTACCGTGTGCGATCGGTGAAAAATTTTATGGAAGACCTTTATGTGATTTGGGAGCTAACATTAATCTTATGCCTTTATCAATTTTCAAAAGATTAGGATTAGGAGAAGTCTTGCCTACTTTTGTAACTCTACAGTTAGCGGATCGTTCAGTTACATATCCTAAGGGAGTTATAGAAGATGTGTTATAAAAGTGGATAAATTTATCTTTCCTGTGGATTTCATTGTTTTAGATATGGAGGAAGATAAAGAAATACCTATCATTTTAGGGAGACCATTTTTTGCTACTGGAAAAGCTATGATAGATGTTCAAAAAGGAGAATTAAATATGAGAGTTAATGATCAAGAAGTGACTTTTAACATTGCAAAATCTTTAAAATACCCTGTTGTTGAAAGAGATAATGAATGTTTTCACATGGAAATTATTGAAAATCTACTGAATGAACATTTTAAAGAACATTTTGAAGACAAAAAGCATTTTGAAGAAGTTGAACATTTTGTAGAGAAGAAACAATTTGAAAAGAATGACGAAGTTATTTTGGACGAATTAGAAAATGAAAAATTAGATTATGTTCAGGAAATATTTGAGATGTTGGATATTATAGAAAATGCCGATAAAAATCTATTTTCATCGATTATAAAACCACCTGAACTTGAGATGAAAGTATTGCCTAGTCACCTAAAGTATGTATTCTAAGGAGACTCATCTACATTACCTGTTATTATATCTTCAGAATTAAATGATCTGCAAGAGCAAAGACTGTTAGATACATTAAAAAGATATAAGAAAGCTTTTGGTTGGACCTTAGCTGATATTAAGGGAATCAGTCCGTCAATCTGTATGCACATAATTATATTAGATGAACAATATAAACCAAGAGTTGATCTATAAAGGAGATTAAATTTGTTGATGAAAGAAGTAGTTAAGAAAGAAATTTGAAATGGTTATACACTAGAATTATATACCCTATTTCAGATAGTGCGTGGGTAAGTCCAATTCATTGAGTTACTAAGAAAGGAGGAGTGACTGTTGAAACAAAAGAAAGTAATGAATTAATACATATCAGACAAGTTACTGGGTGGCGTATTTGCATTGATTATATGAAATTAAACACTGCCACCAGGAAATATCACTTCCCATTACCCTTTATAGATCAAATAGTGGATAGACTTGCTGAGCACAAATATTTTTGCTTTTTAGATGGATGTACCGGTTACCATTATATTCCTATTGCTCCTGAGAATCAAGAAAAGACAACATTTACTAGTCCTTTTGGAACTTTTGCTTTTCAAAGAATATATTTCGGATCATGTAATACACCTACAACATTCCAGAGATGTATGATGTTCATATTTAGTAAGTCAATTGATGATGGATTGGAAGTATTTATGGATGATTTCTCTGTATTTGGAACATCATTTGATGCATGCTTAAATTACCTTGAAAAAGTTTTGGAGTTATGCAAAAGAATTAATTTGGTTCTGAACTGGGAGAAATGTCAATTTATGGTTGCAGGAGGAATTGTGTTAGGGCATAAAATTTAGGAAGATTGTATAGAAGATGACACTGCAAAAATTCAAGTTATATCTAAATTAACACCTCCTACGAATGTAAGAGAGGTTAGGAGTTTTCTTGGAAATGTTAGATTTTATAGGCGTTTTATTAAAGATTTTTCAAAAATTACTAAATCTCTATGCCATCTTTTAGAAAAGGATAAGAAATTTGAATTTACTGAAAAGCTGTTTAAATGCCTTTGAGTTATTAAAGGAAAAATTAATCACAACCCCTATTATAGTTTCACCTAACTGGGAGAAACCATTTGAACTGGTCTGTGATGCTAGTGATTATGCTATTGGAGCTGTTCTTGGACAAAGGTATGAAAAGATTTTTATAGTTATATACTACACTAGTAAAAATCTTAATGATGCAAAAATTAACTATACTGTTACTGAAAAAGAGTTACTAGCAATTGTTTATGCTTTAGATAAATTCAGATCTTATTTAATTGAAGCTAAATGTGTTATGCATACTGATCACTCTGCTATTAAATATATGATGCAAAAGAAGGATGCTAAACCAAGGTTGATTAGATGGATACTTTTGATGCAAGAATTTGATTTTGTGGTTATTGATAGAAAGGGAACTGATAATCAAATTGCTGATCATTTATCAAGATTAGAAAATAAAGAATTATTCGACACTGATAATGAAATTACAGACAGCTTCCCTGATGAACAACTTTATAATATTAATGTGTGGAAAATACCATGGTATGCTGATATTGTTAATTATATTGTAAGTGATATTTTGCCACCTATGCTGACATTGCAACAACAAAGAAAATTCATTCATGATGCTAAAGCATATTTTTGGAATGAGCCTTATTTATATAAACAATGTAAGGATCTTATTATGAGGAGATGTGTACCTTATGAAGAAACTGAACTGATCATTTAGAAATATCATAATTCTGAATTTGAAGGACATTTTGGGATTGATAAAACTGCTTATAAAATTTTACAAGCTGAATTTTATTGGCCTACCATCTTTAGAGATGTTTATAGATACATAAAAACTTGTGAGCAATGTCAACGAGTGGACAATATATCTCAAAGAAATGAAATGCCTTTGAATTTCATATTAGAAGTTGAGATCTTTGACGTTTGAGGATTAGTTTTATGGGACCATTTATTCCTTCATTTGGGAACTTATATATATATTAATTGCAGTGGACTACTTTCTAAGTGGATTGAAGCACAAGCTTTACCTCGTTGTGATGCTAAAAGTGTTTCAAAATTTTTGATGAAAAATATTTTCACTAGATACAAAATACCTAGAATGATTATCACTGATGGAGGATCCCAATTTAGAAATAAATATATTCAGAGATTGGCAAAAAAATTTAATATTATTCATAGAATCTCAACTGCCTATCATCCTCAAACTAGTGAGTTAGCTGATGTTTCTAATAGAGAGATCAAACAAATACTTGAAAAAACTGTAAACCCTAGTAGAATAGATTGGTCCACTAGATTGGATACTGTATTATGGGCTTACAGGATTGCTTATAAAACTCCTATTGGAATGACTCCTTACAGACTGATTTTGGAAAAACTTGTCACTTACTAGTAGAATTGGAGCATAAAGCATATTGGGCGATTAAAGAATTCAATTATAATTTAAAAGATGTTGGTAAGAAGAGATTGTTACAATTAAATTAATTGGAAGAGTTAAAAAATAAGTCTTATGATAACGACAAAATTTAGAAGGAAAAATTAAAGTTATGGCATGATCGGAAGATTAACCAAAAGAACATTGAACCGGGATAAGAAGTTTTGCTTTACGACACTAGGCTGAAGTTATTTCCTGCAAAATTGAAGTCTCGTTTGTTAGGGCCCTTTACTGTGACTCAAGTTTATACTTACGGAGCTGTTGAAATTGAAGATCAGAAGACGAGAAATACATTTAAAGTAAATGGACACAAATTAAAACCATATTATGAGGGTAGAAGACCAAATTTTAAAGAGGTTTTAATGATCAGTCAACCTGAATAACACCTGAATAGGTTGGGGTGACGACGTTAAACCAAGCGTTTTATGGGAGACAACTCATATTTATCTTTACTTTTATCGCAATTATAGTAGTTTTTATTTGAATCTATTTTTAATTTGTGGTGGTATTAAGCTCTACTAATCTTATTTAATCTTGAAACATCTTAAAAATTGGATCCATAAAGAAAAATTGGAACGCATTCGGACGAGAGTGAAACTGTGAAAATTTTGCCTCGGGTGCCAACGGCGCCCTCGACGCCGCCGATGACAGGTTTTTCCCAAGACTCCAGACAAAATTAATACAGAAGCTCGCCAACAATGCCATGGACCCCGCCGACAGTGAGACCGGTGAATTGATGGATATGCAGGTTCAAATTGCAGTTTTTTGCGGTTTTTGGGCAGGAATTGTCTTTTTAAACTCAAAAATTCAAATTCTAGTTCATATTTTCCCTCAAAAAATGAAGTGAAACTCTACCAATTTCATTCCTATGGAGGCCAATTCCCTGATAATCCTAGAATATGAGTTTTCAATCGGCGAAAGTTTATTAGTGCGAAAGCGCAGCGAATCTTCAACAAGTTGCTGATGAAGAAAAGATTGATCAAAGAACAAGGATTTGTGAATCGCAGATTGAATAATCCAACGATGGATATTGAAGAAACGATAGTGCGGCGAAGATTGGAAGTGACGTGCTACACTAGTACTGCCGTGGTGGTTCCTGTGGTAAAAGAATTTTATGCAATTTTACATGGAATCAACAAAGAAGTTGTTTATGTGCGAGGAAGATGGATCACTTTCACTCCTGCACAGATTAATGAGTTATATATGATAGAAAATGTTCCTGTCTGCCACTATTCCAATTTTGTCCCTACGAGAAACCAGATGAATGAGATTTACCAATATTAACTGACGAAAGAGACGACTGGGAAACAAAAGAAAATGGGTATGTTAGTTTTTTTGCAACATCTTGAATCCCATTTCAAAACATTGGCACTTTTTCAATTCTGTGAAACTGTTACCGAAAATGAAGATCAGTAAAGTTTCTAAAGAAAGTACCATTTTGAATTACTGCATCCAAAGGGAACTGTCGATCGACATTGCATCTATAATTGTGAAGTCGCTTTTGGTCTTGATCGTTCATGGATCAACTTATGGGCTTGGAAACCCCTCCAAAATTTTTTCACTTTGCAGTCAGTTCCAAGTGTCCTATGAAAATTGGGAAAATGTATTGTTACCTTGGAAGCCTTTGGATCCAACTGAAAGATTCCTAACTTTTGAAGATGAAAATGACATGGCCATTATAGTAGATCAATCATCTTAGATCTCTGGCGACCCTGCGCCGAATCAAGAAATTGGAAAAGGAGGTACAAAATGTCATGAATGTGATTAATAATATCTCTGATTTCTTTGGTCATCTGGACTGGAGGATGAAAAAACATTTTGAGCACTCTGGACATTTAGAAGATAGTTTGATACAACTGATGAGGAGGATGAAATTGATAGAGGTGGATTCTACTAAATAATTTCCATTCCAACCCTTCTACAACCTCTTCATTCATGTGCAATCAATGGGTGATCTCAAAGGAGAATTGAGTACCGAGTCTGAGGATTAGTAGATTTATATTACTACTTATCTGTCTATCTATGTATTTTTATTTGAACTTTGTATTGGCTTTGCTTTAGAATTATGCTTTTAGATCTCTGATAGTTGAAACTAAGCATAGGATGTTTTGTTTTCAGCTTTTTGAGTGTTTTGGCTTGGATTGCGATGCTGAATTAATGTATTGAGGTTGGAAAATACCAATGGACGATATTACCAGAATAATATATATTACCAGACAATACTCATGGAGAAAGTCTATTCAGAAGAATCTTACCAGTTAGTGGACTTCTGTCGTGGGAGGCCTATGCTACTGGTCAATGGACGATATTTAAGACATATTATGCAGTTTGACGTTCTTTGAAGTGAATTTCCGAAAATGAAACTTGTTTTGAGGATGGTTATTTGGCCAGCATCTGTGACTGGGTCCAAAATTTTAGAATAAAATCAATTTTAATAAAATAAATTATAAATTTGCACTTTTAAATCTTTCCTTTAATGTTGAATTTTGCTAAATTAAACTAAATGAAATGCTTGCAGCCATATGATCCTAAAATCAACTAATAATTTGTTATTGTTCTTGTTCGTTTTGAATTTTGGCGCACAGATATTTTTCAATCTTTTGCAAAAAAATGACCGGTCAAAAGCTTATTTTATCCTTTAAAGACAGCTTAAATCTTGCACATGACAAAGAAAATGCATTGTAGGATGGTGTTGTGAATTTTCACATGAACTAAGGTCAAGTTAATCTAGACTAAGAAGGCCCCTTGATGAGTATAATCAGTAGATGAGAAGCAGAAGGGTTGTAGTCACTAATAAGAATCGAAACCAGAGAGGATTTTACATTGAAGAAAAAGAAGGCATAAACATTTTTAGATGTACAAGACCCAAAGAAAAGGATGAATAGGGTCTGGAAGCAAGAGTTTGAGTATTATGTAGAGATCCAGGTAAAATTCATTAATATCCTCGAGGGATTAGAACTACATGCTGGAGTATTCTCAGAAAGTGAAAAAATAAAGATTCTTGATTGCATTTTTTATTTAAGGGATAGAGGTTGAGCTGGTTTATTAATGAAGAAGAGATATTCAGAACCATAGAAGTGGATGCAAGAAAAAATAGGATCGCCATCCAATGTGGCTACAATTATAACTTTGTCAAGGACTGGCAAGGGAGCCCCCGGACATTTTGAGATTTAAAGAGGTAGTTTCCTTGAAATCCATGATAAAGTGCCAGATTAAGAGGATGGTATGATGGAGTATAAGCTTGTTCATGAGCTTCCCTCAGGGGACATACACTCGTTACTTTTTGCACTGTGTCGGAGCAGAAAGGACATGATATATGATACTACAACTTCCACCTATGTATTCAACGTGTTGTTCTGGACAGTTTAGACAAATGAGCAATTGTATTACATGTTTGAAGCCATTTAACAAAGTTTATTTTGGATTTTAGCATATGTTTTTAACATATCTCTTTTATGCGATTGATGAAAAGCCACATGACCACGTGTTGGTCCTAAATTATAACAAACAAAGAAGAATACAATAAAAGAATATAATAATGAATGAAAATTAAAATTTAGAATCAAATAAAAAAAAAGGAAATCAAGTTCGATAATCTTGATAATGACAAAAGATGATAAAATGGTAAATAATTTTCCTTGAAACCTATGCTCAGTGCCTCTCTCACATCATGCATTCTCCGGGCAAATTTCCATAACTCACAGATTGCACAAATTATTTGAGTGTTCACATCCTATTCACAAAGTTTACATTCTACGGAAGTCTCCATGAGTTTTCCATACTTATTGCACTTCACAAAATCCTCCAGAATCTTCACTGCACCTGGGATCGTAGACCTTCGTTCTACTCCCTCAGGACTGTAGGCCTGCATCCTACTCCAACCTTTGTACTTAGGATTGTAGACCTCCATTTTACTTCCTCGGGATCGTAGGGCTCTGTCCAAATCTAACCTTTGTACTTGAGATTGTAAACCTCTATTATATTTCCTCCAAATCATAGGCCTCTGTCATACTCCCACCTTAACACTTGAGATCGTAGACCTCTGTTCTACTCCCTCCGGACGGTAGGCCTCTGTCATATTCCAACCTTATCTCTTCGGATCGTATACCTCTGTTCTTCACCCCCAAGACTATAGGCCTCCATCCTACTTCCACCTTAGCACTCAGGATAGTAGACCTCCATTATACTCCCTCAAGACCATAGACCTCCATCCTACTCCCTTTTCATCCCCTCTTAGGATGAATGCGAGTCCCTGAGCTTTCCTCCCTAATGTGACACCCTTTTTTTACCTCTAAAGTTGGACGTGAGTTCTACAACATTCCTCCTCATTGCAGGAAATTCAAATCTCCTTGGGATATGCCTCAATCTTATTCCATTTTGCTACCACTTTGGTTGGATGTGAGTCCCAGAGCTTTCCTTCCCAATGTAGTTTTGCACCAGTTAGGATGGATTTGAGTCCCCAATCTTTTTTTTTTCTATTGTGATAACCTTTTATTACCTCTTGAGTTGGATGTGAGTCCCAGAACTTTCCTTCTCAATGTAACAAATTTTAAATCTCTTTGGTATAGACCTCTGTTTTATTCCATCTCGCTACCTCCTAGGTTGGATGTGAGCCCAAAACTTTCCTTCACAATGTAGCTCATCACCTCTTAGGATCGAAGTGAGTCCCCAAGCTTTCCATCCTACTGTGACACATTTCATTTCCTTCAGAGTTGGATGTGAGACCCAGAGTTTTCCTTTTTAATATAACAAATTTTAAACCTTCTTGGGATAGGCCTCTGTTCAATTCCCTTTCACTACCTCATGCGTTTGATGTGAGTCCCCGAACATTCCTTCCTAACGTAGCTCATCACCTCTTAGGATGGGTGTGAGTCTCCTAGCTTTCCTTCATAATGTGACACTATTGACCTCACTTTTGGTTGAGATCTAGTTTTTTTTCTTTAGTAGCCTAGAGTCTACCCATAGGAGTTTTCTGTTGACTATTCCTATAAAATTAGAAAAGAAACCCCCACCATTAGAAATTCTAAACTCTTCTTTGCTCAACTTGAAGTTCCATATATTGGTCTTAAAGTTTAGCACTTAGTAGGTGGGGCCACTATAGAATAGCTCAAGGAGAGTTCCCATAGGATTGCCTGGCCTTAGAGTTGACTCTGGGAGTTGTTCTTGAGCTAGTGCATACACTGTCACTCACTTGCACATTACACTCCACTCACAACCCTAAACCAAAAATTTGCTAAGTTTGATTCCTTGATCTATAAGGAGACTCATGTAGATGGTCCCTTAGACCCACTAGCCCTCGGCTAGGGTTTAGATAATACAGGTACATAGAAGACCCAAATGGAGATTCCATGGGTTCATAGCACAAATATGGTGGTTGACACCTCAATTTTAACAAAATACCTAACTTAGCCTTTTGCCCCAAAATCTATCCAATTTACCAAAACACCCCCAAACTCTAAATTTGCCCAAAATTCCCAATTTCACCCAAAATACCCAAATTTGTTCAAAAATTTTTTCAAACCATTTGAAACCACCCAAATTGTCCAACACCCCCCAAATTCCCCAAATTGCCAAAATACCCCCCATTTTGCCCAAATTTCCCAAAATATTCAAAATCATTTCAAATGTCCCCAAAATAAATTTGGGTCCTTCAATTGAGCTCAATTTGACATTTTGTTGTCGAAAAACCCCAAATTGCTTTTAAAGGCCTAATTACCCCAATTCACCCCCAATGTCCGCCAATTTGATCCAAATTTTCCCCAATTTCAATTATAAACTCAAATTAATCATGTCCAAGCCTGATTGAAACCAACTCTTGTCCCAGTTGACCCACATTTGAATCCAATTCCAACCCAAATCAAAAAGTCCCAATTTGACCCAAAACCAAAATATCTCCTAATTGAACCTCCAAACATATCCAATTGCCTCAATTTTGGATCATAAACTTTTCAAAACACTTCCTCATATCAAATTGAACCTTCAATTTGCCTTTGTTAAGCCTCAATTTTACTAAAAATCAATATAGTCCAAAATGCCCAATTTTGCCCCAATTTAGCCATGTCTCCAAATGTCACTAAATTGAATGCTCAAATCCTAAAATTGACACCTAATTAACGTTGAGAACTCTTCATAGCATCCCCCTAGGCCATTTTGAACCCTCAATTTGGACTTAGTCCAACTCTAGCCTAACCTAAACCCAAGTATAAGTCAATATCCCCAAATTGATCAAATGCCCAAAGTCTTTCAAATTGAACCTCCAAATGACTTCGAAATCAATTGAGTCCAACCCAAAACCAAATTCAAGCCAATCTGATCCAAATTGAAACCATGCACCAAAATTGACAAAGCCATGCCAAAATTGATCAAACCAAAGCTTCTACAGCCAATTTCTGGACCCTAGTGACCAGGATAAACTCTCCTAGCCCACCCTAGATGAGCTACGGACCAATGGTCACTTAATTTAAGGGATTTCACAAATATTTTGGCTAAACTTGATATTCTTTGCCATCATTGCTTACCCTTGGGGGTTAATCATAATTAGCCACCCCTTGACCTCTCTAAGCCAAGAGGTGACCAAACCTTAGCCAGCCACTACCTCAGCTAAAGTTTTAGCACCCAATTCCCAGCCCTGAGCTCTACCAGGAAACCATGGCTATAAATGAAGCTCTTCACTATTAAAGGGGAGAGAGCTTGAAATTTTAGGGAAAATCTGCCAAAATCTCACTAGAGCCTCTCCTAACCTTCTTAAGTTCAATCTCCTTGCTCTCAGCTACTCACAACCACTCCATAGAGTCAATTTCTTCACCAAATTTTGCTCATAAACTAGGAAAGACTTTCCTACACCTCCAAAATTCACCAAAGTTTAATTATTCATGCCCACACCATCACCAGAGTGAGAGCAGAAGATCCTCCACAAAATTTTAATCACAGAGGGCCCCTAGCTTAAAATTTGATTAACACCTGAAATTCATTTTGATTCAAAATCATACCTAAACAATTCACGATAGCCCAAGACTTCATCTGGAGGTTTGTTGGACCCAATCAAAGCTACTACATGCATCTAATTGAGGCCTCCGTTCTTAGATAAATGTATTGAATCTCAACTATAAACCAAGCTTCATTTGATTCTCCAGATGTATTTAGTGTATTCATATCATATAAGCCATATAAATATGTTTTTCTTGAGTAGATGAATGTGTAGAAACAAACCCGAAGTGATTTGGTTGAGTCTATGTCGAGATCTTAAGGTTTTAGTGTGGACGACTTACGAGTTAGGTCCATTGTGGATGATGAACGAATGTCATCTGATCATACGTTTATTCAACAAACGGTTGTGATGGATCCGGACGAGAGGATGAAACAAAAAGGCGGGCTGAAGAGGTGGCTACGTGGTTGGCAGTGTCGAATAGTGGAGCACCGCATGCAAACTTTGAAGCTGCCGAGGTTGAGCTGGCGTTGTGTGTTTAAGTAGAAAAATATGGATTTTTTGGATTTTTTTAAATGTCAGAACTTCAAAAATTCATATATTTTCATAGAAAAATCATTAAAATAAAATAAAAATACCATGTTGCTCAGTGAACAGAGAAGCATAATGTGAACAAAAAATAAAAATTTATTTCCTTACTCTTTTATTTTTAATTAATTAAATACTCTCTTTGGTATTTCAATTAATTATGGCTAAGAATTGCTCAACATGAATTGAAATTCTTATGGTTTATTCCTCATGGTAGAGGCTATGTTCTCTAATTTTTTCAAGGTCAAAGGACACTCTGTGCTTCTAACACTAATTTTCAAGCTAAGATGATTATTTTGGCTTAAAATAATTATATAAATTGATATACCACTTGGAAAATTATGGGATAAATTTTAGTAGGTTACATGTGGTTAGAGAAGCTTATGAAAATAAACTTTGTAAATTTCTGTATTTAATTAAGTTTATATATTTTATACTAATTTATGCAAATTAAATATTAATTAAAAATCAATAAAATTAAATCCACATTATGCATAAAAATCATATTAACCCACTGTAAAAATTTGTAAATTATTTGATGAAGTTTAAGCTCTAAAGTTGATTTTTCAAGAAACATTATATTTTTATATGAAAATAATTATATTAAACTAAATACACTAAGAAAAATTATGAAAAGTGATTTTCTAAGTCCCTTGTGATTATGAGAACTTAGGAAAAATTAAAGTCATTTTTGATAAAATACTTGATTTTTGGCCTATATTTTGAATTAAAAATAATTAAAAATAGTTAAAATTTTCAAAAATAAAAAAATATTTTAAAATGTTCCTAATGGTTCTTTGATCACTTGGGACTCATTAAAATATTTTTTCCATATTTTATAAGTTAAAAATAAATTTCTAAAGGCTTAAAATGTATTTTCCTAATTTTCTCATTAAAATAATTATAGTAACTAAATTAAAAATCATAAAAATGTAAAATTTATTTCCCTTAGTTCTTTGGTCTCACAGAGGTTTAATAAAAATGTAAAAAAGTAATTTTTGTAAATAAAACACATTTTTTATTGAATTAAATCTATATATATATGTGTATATATATATATATATATATATA
>NEWO01000785.1:107081-121717 GCA_003013225.1 Phalaenopsis aphrodite | reverse complement strand
AAACCCTTGGGGAAAGGTACGGCATCGAACTCCTCTGGGTAAGGTCTACCCTTTAAAATTGATGCAACGACCTTAGATTGGACTAAGGCGTTCTGCACTTGTTCAACCATTTGCTTGAATTCCTTCTTTGGCATGGCACCTGATGGAGAATCTCTCTTTGGTTGTTCATCTTTGTCTGCTGAAGTAGCCTCTCTTCTTTCATCCGTGATATGTATGATTTCTGGCTGATTAATCTATGGAGAAGCTAATCTCAGTGCTTGTGATTGCCCTTGAATGGTGGTCATGGCGGTCATAGCTGCAGTCATCTCTTCTATTCTTTTCTCCAGTAGACTGACTTGCTCATCTCTTAGGAGGATAACCCTACGCAGCTCATCTACGGCGTTCTCTTCGGCGTGAGGTTGAGACTCGTGCGCAGACGTGGTAGCTCTGGTTTTGATCACATGGATATCCATGAAATCCTCCTCCATGTAATCATTGTAATCAAAATCTTCATTGTCACTATTGATGGAAACTCCGTGCTCTCGAGCTAACTCCGAAATCTCAATCCTGAGTTTCTCAACGTTTGCCTCAATTATTGATTCCTTGATTGCCTTAAGATCTGAAGGATCCTGATGGACATCCTCTACTTGTTCCTCCATTTCGCTGGCTATTGTTGCGATGATGTTAGATATTTCAGGCACGTGTTTTACTTCCTGTCCTGCAGGCTAACTGAACTGTATCGATGCAGTGACCTTCGGTACCCATACCCTCTTCTTCTTCGAGGACGATGTCTCAGGATGGGACGTCTTAGTAGAGACATCATTATGTTGAGGGAAGGTATGCTCCACGTGGTCTAGACCGACTACAGTGTCAAGTAATCGCTTTGTCCTTATCTCTGGGATTGCAGGAATGACGGTTAAGATCTTCGGACCCAGTCTCGATGGTAGTATAATCAGTAGTAATCACTGCGGTATCAACATTGTTCCTTAAGTGGAGCCAAACGGGAATTCGAGTTGGCGGTGCTCCAATTGTCTTACGGGATTGTCTGGTGAATTTGATGCTCTTCAAAATTTCCCTCTTCATGTGAGGAGAAATTGCATCTCCCACTTGTTTAAGTAACTTGCTAACTGAACATCCTTCTTTGGTAGCAAGCCATCTGAAACCTGCACTAACTCGACTAATAGGAGTGAACTTCTTTCCCTCCTCACCATGTCCATGAAGTGATAGTAATGCGGCAGCGATCCTCCAGACACTCGCATATCCATCAGTATTTGTCAGAGGATGGAATCTACTCCCTCACAGGAGTGGATAAATTTCCGGTAACACTTCTTCAACTTGATGAGGCTCCTCCTCAGCGGGTATCTTTTCAAGAGCCTGGGCTTTGATAGCCCTTCGAACTCTTCTATTGTGGTTCCTCCTTTGAGTTCGGGTTAATGGTACAGTCCTTGAACTTGACCCGATTTCAAACACGGGTGATGGGAAAGTTAATTCCACAGTTGGATCTTCAACAATCATCACTTCTTTCCCCTTAGCAGCAGTGGGGATAGCAGGTTTGAGGGTGCCGCGACGGTAGTGGATTTAGCCTTCTTGCAGGCAGGGAAGTGTTGAAGGCAGTTTAGGTTGAATTCTGCAGATGGTTCTTGCATTTCGGGAGCAGCGATCTTCATTACCACGAATGGGGCTTTTTCGAGGATAACCTCGAGATCCTTAAATCCAGCTCTGAACTTGATGGTGGGAGCGACACTACGGGTGTTGCGGTACGTTGGTAGGTTACAGGAAAAGGTTAGCATTGGGTAGGCCATTACAACGGGCTTCAAAAAAGAAAGTTTTAGGGTTAGCCATATAGCCAAAAACCACGTAATCTTTAGTGCAAGCACTAAAAAATGAGGTTGATTTGTAGACCGGACGGGTCTTAATTTACAGGTATTTTAAATATCTTTGTTTAAAAAGGTGTAAAATTTAATTAATATAAGAAAATTTCAAAGTGCGCACTGCACAACACGAATTGGTTTAATTTGTGAAATAGCAAACCAAATTTGGAAGAGAGATGTGAAGAAATTTTAGGACCCAGTACGAGACCCAATTAGAGGCAGAGAATGACCAGGTGGAATTAGTCAACTAATACACTTATTGGGGATCCGACCCCATATAAAAATTTAAAGAGTTCTTAATGACCTTCTGAACCCCTCTATTCAAAGATAATTGAATAGTTAGTCCTGAAGTCCAAGGAGTTGACCATACCTTCCCAAGACAGAAATGGGTAAAGTATGCCAACGAAAGAAGGGTAATTTGGTCCAAGAGGGACATGGACACAATACCGATGTGTGAAAATAATATTTCTTGATTTGAATGGAGAGAAAAGCACATACCCAGCAGAGTCGCCAGAAGCTGCCGGTGCTATGTAGATCCTGGGCAGCTTCGAAACTCCACGCAGCGCACTCCTAGTTAACACCATCGTCCATGCCAGTAGCCACACGTTCCGCTGTTTATGTAAAGAAGTGTTGTCTGATTTCTTCTTAGCCATCCATTTGATACATGCGCGATCGCATGGTGCGTGGTCATCGTCCCCAATGGCTTAGGCTGAGAGCCGTTCACCTTCAAGGCTTAAGATCTCTCTCATTTCTCAACCAAATTAAGTGAATTTCTTTTTAAAAGGCTCATCTTAGTGAGACAAACACATCCATACGGCTAATGTGTCATGAAATCAAGCCTAAGTAAAAGGAGAATCAAAATAAGCTCGGGAGGAGGAGAAGTTTTATACCTTTGCTCTGAGAAGGGAAGCTTCAATTAGAGGTGTTTGGCACCTTCGTTGGGGTCCAAGGAGGCTAGGGATCGAGTCCCTGGTCTTAGTTTAAGGCCTAGGTATGAATTCAACCAAGCTCAATTTCATGTGTTGGTCTAGAGCTACGGTGGAGGCTATTTCAGAGAGTAATTTGATGGGGCTTTGTCTTCTCTTGCTGTTGTGAAGGTGTGGGCACAAGCAATTGAATTTTGGTGGAGTTTTGAGAGATTTCCTATTTTTGCCCTAATTTTTAAGCTCAAAATTAGGGTTGTACAGGGGAAATCAAGGCAGTGGAGTGATTGGAATGGGTTGTGGATATCTTAAGGAAGCTCTGTGAGTGATTTAAGAGGCTCTCTTTGAGAAAGATTTAGCACACCTCCCATGGCCGTAGAGGTGAGTTTTTATAAAAATGGCCATGGGGTGGTTCTCAGGGCACAAGTTTGGGTGGATTGTGGTGCTTAGGTGGAGGGCAGAGAAGCTCTTCAATGTGATTTGGATGAGCTGGCCTCTAGATTTGATTTGGGTGAGGCGCCATGGGGGTGGCTCTCAGTTTTGAGCTTTTCCGGCCACTAGGCTGGGAGGTCGGCCAGGGGGGTGGCTAGGAGCCCAGGGAAACTAGAGGAATCCATCACAACAATTTAATGCAAATGTTCTTTGATTTGGCAAAGATATCTTAAGCATGTGTATTTTTGGAAATAATATCCCTTAATTTGGGGGACCTTTGGTCCATGGCTTGATTTAGGAGGTTTCATGGCGTTTTTAATGGTCACTAAGTCCAACTAATGGTTGTGATGGAGTTGATTTGGTGACTTTAGGGTGGTTAGGTCACATTTAGTGCATGGGCCAATTGGGTGCAAATGACCAAGACTTGGGTTTGGGCTAGGTTATCCATGTCAATTGACCCAATTTATTGATCAAAATTATGTATATGATTGTTATGAAGATTTTCGGTGAAGGGTTGACATGATTTTGAGTTCAATTGGTAGGTCAATTTGAGGGAATTTTGGTTTTTAGTCAATTTGGTCATATTGGGCTATACTTGGGTCTAGCTTGGGTTAACCTTGAGCTAAGTCTAAATTGATTATTGTAAATGGTCAATGGGGACCCTATGAAGAGCTTTCAACATGAATTGGATGCCAATTTGGAGGTTAAGGATATCAATTGGGTGAAATTTTGGGACTTAGCCAATTTGGGGCTAAATTTAGAAATTTTGGATTTATGCCAAAATCAAATGGATATGAGGATTCACCAAGGCCAATTGATGGTTGATTTTGATGTATAGGAATTTTATGAAGATTTTTCAACATTAATTGGGTCCAATTGGCTAGGTCATAGGTTCAATTTGGTGAGATTATGTCATATGGTCAAAATTGGGGTTTTGATCTAAATGATAATTGGGCTCAAATCATGGGTCAATTAAGCTTGGACTTGGTTTAGTTTGGTCATATCAAAAGTTAATTTGAGTTTATGATTGGAATTGGGGTCAATTGAGATCAAATTGATGGACATTTGAGTTGGATTTGGGGAAATTTTGGTCTTTAAAGGCAAATTTGGAGATTTTTGATAAAGATGGTCAAATTGGCCAAATTGGATCATGTGGTAGTTGAGAGAAATGAAATTGGGAATATTTGGATTTATTGGGATTTTTTGTAATTTTTGGGATTTTGAGATATGGAGGGGTATTTGGGTAATATGAGGGTGTTTTAGGAGTAAAAGGCCAAGATGGGTATTTTCGTAGAGTTGAGGTACCAACCATCACCAACAACCCATGGACCAATGGAAACCGCAATTTGGGTCCTCTACATAGTGGTCTTAGCCAAACCATAGCCCTATGGCTAGTAGGTTAGGGGACCATCTACATGAGTATCCCAAAAGATCAAGGGATCTAGGCTAGAAATTTGAGTTTAGGGCTGTGAGTGTATGTGAGTGTAAATGAGAGTAGTGAGTGAATCAGCTCCAGACCAACACCCAGGGTCAACCTTAAGATCTAGCATTCCTAAGGGTGACTCATCTTGAGTTTCCCCCATAGTGACCCCACCTACTAAGTATTTAGAGGTTGAGACCAACATGTGGAACTTCAAGTTGAGTAGAGAAGAGTTTGAGATCTCTAATGGTGATGGTACCTTTTCTAGTTTTCTAAGAATAGTCAATAGGAAAGTCCTATGGCTAGACCTTAGGCTAATAAAGAGGAAAAAACTAAACCTCAACCAAAAGTGAGGTCACTAGAGGTCAAGGAAGTCTGGGATGTTGGTTTGAAGCTGATCAAGTTCTTCCGTGCTCCTCCTACTAATAGTTCCGAAATTCATGTAAATTTAGAAGAGGATGATTCTAGTAAATTAATGTAATTTCCATTTGGCTATATTTATCCTTGTGTTCAAAAATTAATTCAACGGGGATATATGTCGAAGAAAATGCCAAAGGATAAACTTCAACTCTTTGAGAAGTTGTGGAATGTTAGAGGTTGAGCTCTCAACTCAAAAGAGGGTCTCGGATTTGGCACTATAGGACCAATCGATGATTCAAAATTTTGCATGATTTTTATGAGCAAATTGGTAGTGGATAACCTCGATGCGGAGGATGATTTTGATGACTCCTTGATATATGACATTCTGTCAAAGTTTGAGGAACAGCCTTGACCAAGCTTCATAAGTTCTTTATTGAATAAAGGGAAGTCTATGTATTTAATCAAGTTACTATCAAAATTTATAGATTGCTTCACTTGGATTTATGATCAAATGCCAGGATTGTCATCAAAAGTTGTAGTTCACAGGCTTGGAGTAGACGAGAGTATGACTTCATTAAAGCAAGCTCCGAGAAGAATGCACCTAGAAATATATTAATAACTTAGGTTAAGAAATTAATAGACACTAACTTTGTGCAAGAAGAGCAATACCCGACATGGTTAGCCAAAATCGTTCAAGTTAAGAAAAATAATGGACAGATTTGTGTATTTGTCGACTTCAGAGATTTAAAAAAGTGGGTTCAAAGGATTAGTTTCCACTTAATGGTGGACATCACATTGACACACGAGATGTTCTCTTTTATGAAAAGATCCTCAGGATAAAATTAGATCAAGATGGCTCCGGAAGATGCAGTACTTACAACCTTCATAAAGCCGATTGAGATTTTATGCTACATAATGATGCCACTTGATTGAAGAATAATAGAGCAACATATTAATGAGCTATGATGAAAATATTTGATGACCTCATCCACAACTAGGTAGAGTGCTACGTGGATGATTTGGTCATCAAAATAAAATAGCGAATAGGTCACCTGTATGATTTGAGGATCGTGTTTGAACAAAAATGATAATATAATCTTAAGATCAATCCCTTAAAGTGTGCCTTCGGCGTCTCTGAAGAATTTCTAAGATTTGTTGTCCAACATTAGTGAATCGAGATCGACCCATATAAGATTAAAGCCATCTTAGAGATGCCACCTCCCATAACCCTGAAATGCTACGATCCTTTCATAGGAAATTGGCATACCTAAAACACTTTATATCAAATTTGTCAGGTAGGCATCAGCCCTTCTAGGAATTAATTAAAAAGGAGTTCAAATTCATTTAGGAAGTAAAGTGTCAGTGAGCCTTTGAGGAAATTAAATAATATATAACAACATCACCTATTTTGGTAGTCTTTCTCCCGGGAAAACCTTTTATACATTATACCGCATCCTTAGACGATTCTCTCAGAGCTCTATTCGCTCGGGTCAATGACAAGGTTAAGGAAAACACACTCCAACTAGCTGTTGTAAAGTATCCTCCTATTGAAAAGTAGTGTCTAGCTTTAGTTTTCACTACCTAGAAGCTTAGACATTACCTGAAGGAGATAACGATCATGCTGACGCTTTAGCCAAGCTTGCTAAGGAATTGGCATATCTGCTGAAGGATTCCATTTATATTGTAGTACAAGGATGCCAAGTTTTGTTAAAGATTGACCTCGATAGTCTACGTAAGTTCTAAAAAGAAGAAGAGATAATAATTGCAGTAGTGGACAATACTGAAAATTGATGCAGACCATTAATAGAATATTTACAAACAGAGTGACTACCATATGTCAAGTTAGAAGCATATCATATCACGAAAAGATCTATGTCATATGTTTTGGTAGGTAATGTTCTCTATAGAAGGTCATTTGACCAGATGTGGCTCACCAGTCCGGGTCGAAGATGAAGATGAAAATTAAGAGACTCGAATAATATTTGTCAGCAATGTTGATAGATTGTATAGATACAACCAGAAAGTGCCACCTATGTCAAGTGCATGAAGTGGTCTTGCACCAACTTCTGAATGTACTACACTGAACTATCGCCTCTTGGTCATTTGAGTGTTGTGGCACAAATATAGTGGGTCTGATAGTCCCTTCATCTTTGAAGGGACACATATTTATTCTTCCACCCACAGATTACTTCTTCAAGTGGGCAGAGGCAGTGTCGTTACAAAATGTTATAGTGCACCATGTTCTTCAGTTTTTTAATTGTCAAATCTTATATCATTCCTACATTTTACGTAGAGTGGTTTCGAACAACAGGCCAACCTTCAAGAGCACCAAGATCATAGTTTTGCTAAACAACATGGGATACATTGTAGGTACTTTATGATTTATTATCCCAGAGTGAACAAACTAGCTGAAGCTTTTAATAAGAAACTCAAGAAAATTTTGAAGGAAACATTGGATGAGAATAAAATGTGATGGCAGGAGAAGTTGTTAGAAGCTTTTTGCGCCTACCAGACAATGTTCAGAACTCCTGCTCACTTTACAATGTATGCGCTCGTGCAAGGATTCGAGGTTGTACTCCCACTGAAAGTTCAACTACCATCTCTTAGAGTTGTCGTCACTATTCAGATTGTAGTAGAAGATAATGCCAAACTACAAATTGCAGAATTTTGAAAGTCTTGTAGGAAAATGATTAGAAGCACATCATAATCTAGAACTCTATCAAACAACGATGATCCGGGCCAGCGATAAACTGGTCAGCCCAAGAATGCTCAATGTTGGAGAACTATTACTCATCTTCGGGAAACCTATTCTTACACACCAGAAGATAGGTGGAAAGTTTGAAAAAACTTAGGAGGGACCATTTCTCATGGAGAAAGTCTATTCAGAAAAATCTTACCAGTTAGTGGACTTCTGTCGCGGGAGGCATATACTACTGGTTAATGGGCAATATTTAAGACATTATGCAGCTTGACGTTCTTTGAAGTGAATTTCCAAAAATGATACTTATTTTGAGGATGGCTATTTGGCCAGCATCTGTGACTGGGTCCAAATTTTCATAATAAAATCAATTTTAATAAAATAAATTATAAATTTGCACTTTTAAATCTTTCCTTTAATTTTGAATTTTTCTGAATTAAACTAAATGAAATGCTTGCACCCGTATGATCCTAAAACCAACTAATAATTTGTTATTGTTCTTGTTCGTTTTGAATTTTGGCGCACAAATATTTTTTGATCTTTTGCAAAAAAATGACGGGTCAGAAGCTTATTTTATCCTTTAAAGACAGCTTAAATCTTGTACATGACAAAGAAAATGCATCGTAGGATGGTGTTGTGAATTTTCACATGAACTAAGGTCAAATTAATCTAGACTAAGAAGGCCCCTTGATGAGTATAATCAGTGGACGAGAAGTAGAAGGGTTGTAGTCACTAAAAAGATTCAACGCCAGAGAGGATTTTACATTGAAGGGGAAGAAGGCATAAACATTTTTAGATATACATGACCCGAAGAAAAGGATGAACAAGGCCAGGAAGCCAGAGTTTGAGTACTATAAGGAGATCCATGTAAAATTCGTTAAAATTCTCGAAGGATTAGAACTACATACTGGAGTATTCTCAAAAAGTGACGAAATAAAGATTCTTGACTACATTTTTTATTTAAGGGATAGAGGTTGACATAGTCAGAACCATAGAAGTGGATGCACAAAAAAAATAGGATTGTCATCCAATGTGGCTACAATTATAACTTTGTCAAGGACTGGCAAGGGAACCCCCCGGACATTTTGAGATTTGAAGAGGTAGTTTCCTTGAAATCCATGATAAAGTGCCAGATTAAGAGGATGGTATGATGGAGTATAAGCTTGTTCATGAGCTTACCTCAAGGGACATACACTTGTTACTTTTTGCACTGTGTCGGAGCAGAAAGGACATGATATATGATACTACAACTTCCACCTATGTATTCAGCATGTTGTATTGGAGAGTTTAGACATATGATCAATTGTATTACATGTTTGAAGCCATTTAACAAAGTTTATTTTGGATTTTAGCATATGTTTTTAACATATCTCTTTTATGTGATTGATGAAAAGCCACATAACCACGTGTTGGTCCTAAATTATAACAAACAAAGAACGATACAAAAAAAGAATATAATAATAAATTAAAATTAAAATTTAGAGTCAAAGGAAAAAAAGGAAATCAAGTTTGATAATCTTGATAATGACAAAAGATGATAAAATGGTAAACAATTTTCCTTGAGACCTATGCTCCACTTCTCTCTCACACCTCGCATTCTCCGGACGAATTTCCATAACTCGCACTTTGCACAATTTTTACGAGTCTTCACATCCTATTCACAAATTTTACATTCTACAAAAGATTCCATGAGTTTTCCATACCATTTGCAATTCACAAAATCCTCTAGAATCTCCACTACACTTGGGATTGTAGACCTTCGTTCTACTCCCTCGGGATTGTAGGCCTTCGTCCTACTCCAACCTTTGTACTCAGGATCGTAGTCCTCCATTTTACTTCCTCGGGATCGTAGGGCTCTGTCCAAATCTAACCTTTGTACTTGAGATTGTAAACCTCTATTATACTTCCTCCAAATCATAGGCCTCTGTCGTACTCCCACCTTAGCACTTGAGATCATAGACCTCCATTTTACTCCCTCGGGACAGTAGGCCTCCGTCATATTCCAACTTTATCTCTTGGGATTGTATACCTTTGTTCTTCAACCTCAGGAATGTAGGCCTCCGTTCTACTACCAGCTTAGCACTTGGGATAGTAGACCTCCATTATACTCCCTCAGGACCATAAGCCTCCATACTAATCCCTTTTCATCACCTCTTAGGATGAATGCGAGTCCCCGAGCTTTCCACCCTAATGTGACACCCTTTGTCACCTCTTGAGTTGGATGTGATTCCTACTACATTCCTCCTCATAGTAGGAAATTTGAATCTCCTTGGGATAGGCCTCAATCTTATTCCATTTTGCTACCACTTTGGTTGGATGTGAGTCCCAGAGCTTTCCTTCCCAATGTAGTTTTTCACCTGTTACGATGGATTTGAGTCCCCAATCTTTTTTTTCTATTGTGGTAATCTTTTATTACCTCTTTAATTGGATGTGAGTCCCATAACTTTCCTTCTCAATGTAACAAATTTTAAATCTCCTGGGTATAGGCCTCTGTTTTATTCCCTCTCGCTACCTCTTGGGTTGGATGTGAGCCCAAAACATTCTTTCACAATGTAGCTCATCACCTCTTAGGATGGAGGTGAGTCCCCAAGCTTTCCATCCTACTGTGACACATTTCATTTCCTTCAGAGTTAGATGTAAGACCAAGAGATTTCCTTTGTAATACAATAAATTTTAAACTTTCTTGGGATAGGCCTCCGTTATATTCCCTTTTACTACCTCATGGGTTTGATGTGAGTCCCGGAGCTTTCCTTCCTAATGTAGCTCATCACCTCTTAGGATGGGTGTGAGTCCCCTAACATTCCTTCATAATGTGACACTATTGAACTCACTTTTGGTTGAGATCTAGTCTTTTCTCTTTAGTAGCCTAGAGTCTAGCCATAGGACTTTTCTGTTGACTATTCCTATAAAATTAGAAAAGGAACCCTCACCATTAAAAATTCTAAACTCTTCTTTCCTCAACTTGATGTTCCGTATACTGCCCTAAACTCTAGTGCTTGGTAGGTAGGGCCACTATAGGATAGTTCCCATAGGATTGCCTGGCCTTAGAGTGGACTCTAGGTGTTGTTCTTGAGCTAGTGCATACACTGTCACTCACTTGCACGTTACACTCCACTCACAACCCTAAACCCAAACTTTGTTAAGTTTGATCCCTTGATCATTTAGGAGACTCATGTAGATGGTCCCTTAGACCCACTAGCCCTAGGCTAGGGTTTAGATAATACCGGTACATAGAAGACCCAAATGGAGATTCCATAGGTTCATAGCATAAATATGGTAGTTGGCACCTCAATTTCAACAAAATACCTAACTTAGCCTTTTGCCCCAAAATCTACCCAATTTACTAAAACACCCCCAAACTCTAAGTTTGACCAAAATTTGCAATTTCACCCAAAATACCCAACTTTGTTAAAAAATTATTTCAAACCATTTGAAACCACCCAAATTGCCCAACCCCCCCCATACCAAAATTACCAAAATACCCCTAATTTTGCCCAAATTACCAAATTACCCTTGGTGGCCCAAAATTTCCCAAAATGTTTAAAATCATTTCAAATATCCCCAAAACAAATTTGTGTCCTTCAATTGAACTCAATTTGACAAATTTGACCTTTTCTATCAAAAAACCCGAAATTGCCTTTAAATGCCCAATTACCCAATTCACCCCCAATGTCCTCCAATTTGATCCAAATTTTCCCCAATTTCAATTATAAACTCAAATTAATCATGTCCAAGCCTGATTGAAACCAAATCTTGCCCAAATTTACCCACATTTGAAACCAATTCCAACTCAAATCAAAAAGGCCCAATTTGACCCAAAACCAAAATCTCACTCAATTGAACCTCCACACATATCCAATTGCCCCATTTTTGGATCATAAACTTTTCAAAACACTTCCTCATATCAAATTGAACCTTCAATTGGCCTTGGTCAAGCCTCAATTTCATTAAAAATCAATAATAGTCCAAAATGCCCAATTTTGCCCCAATTTAGCCATGTCTCCAAATGTCACCAAATTGAATGCTCAAATCCTTAAATTGACACTGAATTAATGTTGAGAACTCTTCATAACATCCCTAGACCATTTTGAACCCTCAATTTGAACTTAGCCCAACTCTAGCTTAACCTAAACCCAAGTATTAGTCAATATCCCCAAATTGATCAAATGCCCAAATTCTTTCAAGTTGAACCTCCAAATCACTTCAAAGTCAATTGAGTCTAATGTCATGGCTAGTCCAATCCAAACCTAAATTTAAGTCAATTTGATCCAAATTGAAACCATGCACCAAAATTGACCAAGCCATGCCAAAATTGATCAAACCAAAGCTTGTACAGCCAACTTCTGGACCTTAGTGACCAAGATAAACTCTAATAGCCCACCCTAGATGAGCTACGGACCAATGGTCACTTAATTTAAGGGATTTCACAAATATTTTGTCTAAACTTGATATTCTTTGCCATCGTTGCTTACCCTTGGGGGTTAATCATAATTAGCCATCCCCTGACCTCCCTGAGCCAAAAGGTGACCAGACCCTAGCCAGCCACTTTCCAACTAAAGTTTTAGCACCCAATTCCCAGCCCTAAGCTCCACCAGGAAACCATGGCTATAAATGAAGCTCTTCACTGTTAAAGCGGAGAGAGCTTGAAATTTTAGGGAAAATCTGCCAAAATCTCACTAAAGCCTCTCAAAACCTTCTTAAGTTCAATCTCCTTGCTCTCAGCTACTCACAGCCACTCCACGGAGTCAATTTCTTCACCAAAATTTTCCCCTAAACCAGGAAAAATTTTCCCACACCTCCACAATTCACCAAAGTTCAATTATCCATGCCCACACCATCACCAGAGTGAGAGAAGAATATCCTCCACAAAATCCTAATCACAGAGAGCCCCTAACATTAAATTTGAACAACACCTGAAATCCATTTTGATTGAAATCATACCTAGACAATTCGTGATCGCCCAGGACTTCACCTGGAGGTTTGTTGGACCCAATCAAAGCTACTACAAGAATTTGATTGAGGCCTCGCTTCTTTAAATAAATATATTGAACCTCAAATATAAATCAAGCTTCATTTGATTCTCCAAATGTATTTACTGTATTCATATTATATAAGCCATATAAATATGTTCTTCTTGAGTAGATGAATGTGTAAAAATAAACCTAAAGTGGTTTAGTTGAGTTTATGTCGAGATCTTAAGTTTTTAGTGTGAACGACTTACGAGTTAGGTCATTTGTGGATGATGAACGAATGTCATCCGATCATACATTTATTCAATGAATGATTGTGATGAAGTCGGACAGAAGGATGAAACGAAAAGGCGGAATGAAGAGGCGGCTACGTGGTTGGCGATGTCGAACAGTGGAGCACCGCATAGAAACTTTGAAGCTGTCGAGGTTGAGGTGGCATTGTGTGTTTAAGTAGAAAAATATGGATTTTTTGGATTTATTTAAATGTCAGAATATCAAAAATTCATACATTTTCATAGAAAAATCATTAAAATAAAATAAAAATACAATGTTGCTCAGTGAACAGAGGAGCATAATGTGGATCGAAACTAAAAATTTATTTCCTTACTCTTTGATTTTTAATTAATTAAATACTCTCTGTGGTATTTCGATTGATTATGGCTAAGAATTGCTCATCATGAATTGAAATTTTTATGGTTTATATCTCATGGCAGAGGCTATGTTCTCTAATTTTTTTAAGTTCAGAGGACACTCTGTGCTTCTAACACAAATTTTCAAGCTACAATGATTATTTTGGCTTAAATTAATTATAATACTGCCTTTCTTCTGCCTTTTTCCTTACATCTTTCATTCTTGCATTTACCTACCAAAACTTGCATGTTAACCATAACCCAAAACCAAAAATCAAAATCAATCAAGATAAAATTCACTGCCACAACATTCAAAATATAAAACAACTCGAAATTTAATCCAAAACATCACATAAAACTACAATTGCAACTAAATTAAGACGTCTTTATTGGATGATCGGGAATCCCTCAGAGGAGGTAACCTACGGTTGCTAACGAGGCTTCCCACGGTTAAAATGAAATTATGGAACTCCTTAAGTTGGGTTTGATAAGTTCATTTGGACTAAGTGAATCCAATAGAAAATAGTGATGCCTGAACGAGGAAACCGTAGGATCCTAACTGGTGTTGCTCTAATCAACTTTAATATGCCCTCATAAAATTTAAAGAACTTCAACCATACCGCCACCTGATTTGATTTTATAGCTTGACACAATAGATAACTCAAACTCGTCGCGGCAGGAGCTTGGAGCTAGCTTGGTGGGCAACACAGCCATCTTCAACAACAAAACCTGTCTTCCCCAGCTAAACAAATCTTCCTTTCTTAGACCTAAAGAACAAAGCCATAGGACCTCGAGGTTGCTTGCTTATGCAACGTAAAACCTCACCTTATCTTTAGGCCTTTGCATAGCCCTGCTATACGATATAAGCCCTAACTCGTCTTAGAATTCTGAGGTTGTCGTTTGTCACGACTTAAATCCTCACATCTTCCAGGCTATTTGTGTGATCATTTCACATGAATGTAAGCCCTAACTAATAAAATTAGCAGGATGAAACACCTAAATATTTCTCCTCAAAACTAAAGCTAAATATTAGGATAGCTTGGCAAGTCATCGAGGTTCTCCTCTAGATCCATGACATCCCCTAGTCCTTCTTCCTTTGGATTCTACAATAAAACAAATGTTCCAAATTTGAACCAATCTCCTTGCACACCTCTATGTCTGATTTCGTTGTAGAGTACTACCCTTTGAAATTCCATGAAAATAATTTTTCTTGATTTCTATCGAGAGTTTTCTTAGGTGACTTTGGTCATTTAAGATGTAACTAACTATAGGGGCTTGCCCTTATAGGAAGCATCTCCGAACCCAGCTTAATATAAACCCTATTTAATCCTTTATATTAAATAGGGGAACTTGT
>NEWO01000785.1:51140-70362 GCA_003013225.1 Phalaenopsis aphrodite | reverse complement strand
CAAAAGAAATTCAAAATTCTATCCAAAAGTCAACTCTTTTGAATTTAAAAGACAAGTTCATTGATCCAAGAGACATATCCCTTTATAAAGAACCTTTATAAAAGTGTCTAGATGCATTAAATTGCTCCAACAGATTTTTACAACAAGTGACCCATTGAAAATTTACACAAATTTTGTTCTGAACCACCTTAACTCGCAAAAAGTTGTCTCTGGCGCATCTTACGCCAAATCTGGCGCATCTTGCGGTTCTGTCTCATATTTTCAAAAATAAAATATTATTTAAAAAAAAACATATACATTAAATTAAATAAATTTTCCAAAAAGGCGGCCAACACATCGCACTTATCTTGGTGCTCAATTTCTATTGTTCCAAAAAAATTCAGTGAAAATTTCCTTGATTTTCTCTCCAAAATGTGTCAACTTCATCCACACATTTTAAATTTCTAACTCCCTCTTAATCTCACCCTTATACTCCTTGTTGACACTATTTTGGTTGGAGAAGTTCCTCGTTGGAAGCTATCAGTCACCAGAATCGAAATCTTTTCGCCCACTTCGGAAGGACATTTTAATTTACATATGTATATAAGTTTAGAAAAATATAAAATCAAACTAATCTCATATTTTACATAGTTCAAATGAAAGAGCACTATACCTCAAACCCTGTATATATCCCAAGGGATAAACACAAGACTTGAGGATGAGGCTCGATCAAATAAACTAAGAAATATATGACACACATTTGGTCTGTGAAATTGTTTTATTTGCCGATAATTTCCCTTATTTAATATGAAGAATTAAATAGGGTTTATTTTAAGCTGGGTTCGGACAAGCTTTCTATAAGGGCAAACCCCTATAGTTAATTACATCTTAAATGACCGTAGTCACCTAAGAAAACTCTCAATAAAAATTAGGGAATATTATCTTCAAGGAGTTCAAAGGATAGAACTTTTTGATGAAATCGGACAAAGAGGTGTGAAAAGGGATTGGCTCAAATTTGGAACATTTATTGTAAAATACAAAGGAGAAAGAACTAGGGGATGTCATAGAGCCAGAGGAGAACCTCAGTGACTTCCCAGTCTATCCTATTATTTTGCTCCAATTTTGAGGAGAAATTGTTACGCCTAAAATATATAGTATTTTTAGACACGTTTTTAAACCTATTTTTGAGATATTGTGCTTTAATGGAAGTTATTTCTGTATTTTTCTTTCAAGTACAAGTAAAAAAGTGAAAATTGCTTAAAGGAGTGAAAAAGGATCAAATTTGGAGCAAATAGATGAAAAATGTGCAAAAGTGTTTTGGCGCCTAAGCGCCAAGTCTGACGCTTGAGCGTCGGTTAAATAGAGAAGGTCACGCCTAAGCACCAGAAGACCAGCGCTTAAGCGCTAATGGCAATTATTGGATGAGTAAATTCAGTTTTTGGCAAATTTTGAAGAGGTTATTGAGGCACCTATTGGATTAATAGGCGGTTATAACCACCGTGGATAAAAATTATTGTGAAAGGATGCGTCTCTTGGGAAAATACATCGAAACAAGACACATTTTGAAGAGATACCAAGCACCTTTTAGAGAATTATAAAAGAAGGAAGATTGAAACTTTGGAGGGGGTCCTGAAAGTATTGGGAAAGTTTTGAAAGTTCTAAAATTGGGGAGTTAGTTGGAGAGATTTTCAGGCACCACATATTTATCCTTTTTAATTTAGTTTTATATTGAGAGTGTTGTAAAAGAGAAGAGAATCAAAGGAACTTCAAGAGTTTGGTGGAGGACTTGAGATAAGTTTTTATCTTTTGTTTTAGACTACTTTGGGTTTAATTGAGGCTTTTTGTTTGTTTGACAATGATTTATACTTTTAAACTAAAGTGTGGTTTTGTTTTCTCCTAGGATTCTGAGTAGTTTTTTTTATCTCTCTTCTTAAAATGATAAGTAATTAAGTGTTGGATGGAAATTATGGAGAGTATTGATCTTTAATGTTGGAAGAAGTTGTGATAATTTAAATTCATGTACTTCATTTACTTCTTGATTTGGCCAATCATGATGTTAAAATTTGTTGTGACAACATGTAAGAACTGGGCTGGTATTGTCTCAGTCAAGTTATGACATACAGAGATTATACAACAAAGTCATTATGAAAAATAGACTTATCAAGGAGAGAGGCTTTGTCAAGCATTGATTGAGTATCTAAGTTCACAGATTGAGAAAATCATTGTATAGAGTCTTTGGGAAGTTCTATGCTACGCTACTACTCTAGTTGTTGTACCAATGGTAAAGGAATTTTATGATAACCTACATGGAATTACTCAAGGAGTCATCTTCATTTGAGGTAAGGTTGTACCATTTACTCCGACTCGAATTAATGATTTGTTTATGATAGAAATGTTCCAATCTGTCATTATACAAATTTATCCTAACAAGAGATATGATGCAAGATGTATATAACTTTCTAATGGATGAAAATGATAATTGGGAAATCAGAGATGAGGGATACATTAGTTTATCTACTTCTCTACTTAATCCAACATCAAAATAATGGCATTTCTTCATTTCTGCAAAATTAATCCCTACCAAGAAGATTAGTAGAGTTACAAGAGAAAGTGTCATTTTAAACTTTTGCATTCAAATGAAAAAGCCCTTGGATGTGGGATCGATTATTGTCAAATCTATTATGGGTATAAGACTAGGGCATCCTTCTACAATTTTCTTACTTTGAAGTTAATCTCATGTTCTATATGAAAGTTGAGAGAAAGTATTATTACCTTGGAAGCTCATGATTCTTATTGATGACAATTATATTGGGAATGTAAATGAAGCATTGTATGTTATTTTGGATCATTCATCACATGCTTAAAACCATTGATGCCAAAAATAGTTGAAAGTTTAATAGCTTTGGAGAAGAAAATGAAAAAAATAGAAAGAGAACTTCTGAGTATTATGAATGCAATAGAAAATCTTAACTACCTTATTGATCACCTTGATTGGAGGATGAAGGAGAACTTTGATCATACTGGAACAATTGAAGCAGGATTGGTGCAGATGTTCAAGAAAAATAGATGGATCGGTGAAAATTCAACTGATCAATTCCTGTACCTACCCTTCTATAATTTGTGCGTCCATTACCAGTCTATGAGAGATATTAGAGGACGAGAAAGTACTGAAGATGAAGCAGAATAATTGAAGAAGATGGACTCTCTACAATTTTAAAGTACTTATGTTTTTAATATAATTGTGTGGATTTGATCTAATTTACTTTGCTTTGCTTTGAACTCTATTAACTTTGATTATGTGTAGTTTTGTGCTAGCGTTCTAGTATTGTGGCTTGATTTCAATGATGAATTATAATTTAAATTACTTTAGAATGTAAAAGTGTAATTAGAAAAATGTAGTTGTAAAAAGTGTATTTTCATATATAACAGTTAGTTTGGTGTCGTTTGTGAATTATTTTAAGATGAAAATTATTGTTCAAAAAGACTAAATAGACTTTGGAGTGAATTAAAAGGAAATCAAAAATTGCGAAAAACAAAAAAAAAAATTTTGGCCACTGGCGCCGCATGGGCGCCCACAGCGCCCTCGACCCAAAAACCACCCAAACCTCTTAAAAGTCATGATTTGCATTGTAAAAATGCCTTTTTTACCCTTTTAGTCACCTTCAACCTCTGGTTTTTGCACCTAGGGCTTGCTATTGCTCGGATTTGAGGCGATTTTAAGGTAAACGAAGTTCGGATTTCATCTTCTTTAGGTAAGAGCTGCGCTTTAAACTCAAAATGTTTTATTTTCACCAAGGATTTATCTTACATTGCCAAGATCCAAAATTTTGAAATTTTTTTAGAAGATTTTGAGAAAATCCTTTAATGAAGAACTCTTACTTAGTAGATTTATGTTTAAAACATTCCACATTGTGATTTTTGGAATTTATTTAGATTTAATCAAATTTTCTTAGATTACCATGACACAAAGAATGAACAAGGGAAAGAGAAAAGTAGATTTTGATTATCAATATTTTTTCAACTACAAGGCCAACATTTTCTTCAATAGTCTACTTACAATTAAAAAAGTAATTCCGGATCGAGGATTTAAAAATCCAGGTGGAGAAGTTGAAAGATTAATCAATGCTCGGCAATGGGAGAATTGTTGTTACTTTACTGTCGATGCTATTATTGGTGTAGTGATAGAGTTCTATGGCAATTTTAAAGAAACTTTTGAAGGCTACATGTTTGTTCGTGGGAAAATGGTGGAATTTACTCGAAGAAAAATTAATGAATTTTATCAGTTAGAGGATGTGTATAGCTGCTAGAACAAATTATTCTCTGCTACAAACGAGGCCTTAGATGAAGTTATTTCTTTTCTTACTGATAGAAGAGGAGCTTGGAAGGTGAAGAATGGTGTTAAGGTAAAATTCCCTCTTTATATGTTAAATGTAGTATCTAAGGCCTGACACTACTTTATTTTTGGTAGAATGATACCAACAAACCATCATAGTGAGGTTGCAAAGGATAGAGCCATCTTGAACTTCTGTATCCAGCAGATGAGAAGGATAGATGTAGGCTCTATTATTTATAGAAACACTCAATCTATTGATTTGGGAGAGACTACTGGTGATTTAGCACACCCTGACCTGATCTTCACACTATGTGAACAAGCAAGAGTTGATTTTAGAGTGGATGAGGAGAGGATTGAACCTCTAAAACCTATTGGGTTTGTCAATATAAAGACTTTTAAATCTCATGCTAGATGGATATCTGGAAGTAGGACCATGGATATTCCTTCTACTTCAAGTACTACTTCTAGTACCCCTACTA
Organism: Phalaenopsis aphrodite; assembly: GCA_003013225.1. Classification (NCBI taxonomy): domain Eukaryota; kingdom Viridiplantae; phylum Streptophyta; class Magnoliopsida; order Asparagales; family Orchidaceae; genus Phalaenopsis; species Phalaenopsis aphrodite. The sequence continues at coordinate 65,571 of NEWO01000785.1, read as the reverse complement.
TCCATGAACTTATGGAGCAGATGATCATCCAATAGGGAGATATCTTGAGAATGGAGAGTAGAATGGAAAATATGGAGGCCGGAAATGCACACAATGATGATTTGACAAGACAGAAGTTTGAATATGATGTTGCTTATGATGATGCGATGGTCAGATACATGAGGGGTGATCACTCAGTTTAGTTTTCTACTCACCCTGTTTTTACTCCATATCAACAACAAATTTTGGATGTGGAAGAAGAAGAAGAAGAAGAAGATGATGATGATTGGTGATGTTTTAGTTAGATATTTGTTTAATTTATATTTGGTTGTACTATATTGTTGTGATTGTTTTGTTTAGAGTGTAACACTTTATTTTAAATGTTATGTTGAATTGTGAATAGTAGATTTGTAAAACTATTTTTACATTGGAAATCATTTTAGCGCTATAGTTAGTTTTTAGTACTTTGTTGGATGTATTTGTAGTTAACTCCTTTTCAACAAATTTTTATATGTCTTATGTGTTATTTAATGTTTTAAGTCTTGTAGCTTTTCATATTAGCACCTACAATATTTCAGAGTTAAAGTTTCAAATCCGAACCTTCAACAGGTAAGTCTTTTCTTTATGTATTAAATATTTTCTTTCACCATTTATTTTTTCAATTTCTCACGCAAAATCTTTTAAAATTTTAAGTTTGGGGGAAAAGAAAAAAATTCCTGTTTAAAGAAAAGAAAATTAATTTTATTTGTCCTCAATTAGCTACATTTTCAAAATATTTTTAAAATTTAACATAACATTTGGTATTAGAGGGTAACTTTAGAAAACTATATCTGTGTTTCTAAATATATAGTAAACTTAAGTAAAAAATTTTAAAAATAAAGGTTAATTTTAGAGATTAAGAAATTTGGTATGAGAGAATAAGACTATTTTTTTCTATTATAAGTAAAGGAATTTGTATTTTTGATGTATTAAAAATCTTAGAAATTCATGTAAGAAGAAAAGAATAAGACTTTATGAAAAATCTTTAAGGCTAATATAAATTTATAAAGTGAAGGAATGTGACAAGTTTTTAACTTTAAGAAGAGGATAGTGAAGTTCAAAATCATTAAAGGCTATCCAGATATAGTAATCCTCACATAAAAATTAAAAAGAGAAAAGAAAAGAAAGAATTGAAAATGATCCTAAAAAAGAAAAGAAAAGAAAAAGATGCGAGGAGATGCCTAATTAAAAGTTGGCTTCACTTGAATCAACTTAAAGAAGAAGGTTTAACTACATTTTCAAAACTTAAATTTCAGATTAGTATATTTACTAGTAAAGTTTTATGAAGTTCTTTTTCATATGGATTTTCTAAGTGGCTTTAATATGAATAATATGCAATTTTCCTTAAAAAGAATAGAGAATAAAAAACCTTGGACTTGACTGCTAGATATTCTTATATATTTAGTATTAACTGGAGTTATTTTAAATTTTTTCTCAAGTTATACTATTCTATTTAGTGAACTAGAATATGGAAATCTAAAAGTTAGAATCTTTTCCATGAGTCATATTTTTATCTAGTAAAGGAGTTACTTGAGGACAAGTAATATTTAAGTTTGAGAGATTTTGATACACCAAAAATATATGCATTTTTAGACCCATATTTTCTACTCATTTTTGGTGATATTGTATTTTAAAGGAAAATATTTTTCATGTTTTGTTGCAGGTTGTTGATTTTTAGGACTTGGAGCAAAAAGGATGAAATTTGGAGTCAAAATAAAATTTTTGAAAAATTATTCAGTGCCGACGGTGCCAGACTGGGTGACGTCGCCATCATTTGACAGAGCATAGATTTTATTCATGGACCACTGATGCCGACGACACCAGTGTCGGTGCAGACCCTGTTTCTAGAAGATTCGACAAATTTATATGCTTTTTGAAGATTTTTTTTGGATGCACCTATTGGAAAACCAATCTTAGGCTCTATTTAGAGCCAAAATTGATTAAAAAAGACTCTCTCTCTTGGTCTCTTCGCTTCTTTTTGCCCCCCTTTGTGCCACTTTGCATCCTTCAACCACTTTCCACACCATTAGTCGTTTATTTTTCATATATTTTTCAGTTTTTGTGGTGAGTTTAAGTGTGAATTCTTCTCTAAGAGTTTTGGAGAGGGAGAAAAGTGAGAGATTTCTTCTTCCTGCATTTCCTAAGAGAGGTTACAAAGGATTTGCTTTGAGAAAAAGTTTCAGATAAGTGTTGTTTGTTTATTATTGTTATATGAACTTTCTTTTATATATAAAATTTGTGTTTTGTTGTATCTTTCTCATGAAGTCTAAGTAGTTTCATTTATCTTTCTCCCAACTCTAAGATATGGTGAAATGAAGATATAATTTGGATGTGCCAATGTTAAAATATAAAATAAATTGTGATGGTTTTTCAACTTCACTCTTAATTTACTTTTCGATCTGGTCAATTGAATTGTTAAATATGTTGTGAAACATGATCCGGAAAAAGGAGTATGACTTGTACAATAGAGTGAGAATCACATTTGAGTCCATGAAGAAGTATTTCCTTTATGGAATTAAGTACAAATAAATAGGGAAATATATACTGTTGGGTGTAGAATTGGAGATTTTTTGGGTGACAGACTAAAATTCTCAATTCGATCTTAGTTTTTAAGAACTAAAGCGAGAGTAAGACTTCAGGGGAAGGGAAGTGGGAGCTCTAGACTGGGAGCCATATCCTCCTAGCCTAGCCACAGATTTTGGGACTAAACATGAGATTAGCCAATGATTTTCTATAACACTGAATCAAGGTAGAGAATTAAAAATTTCTCCTATTTGGTAAAATACATATTTAAACCATTTATCTTATGTCATTTCACCAAAAACTCATTGTAGTGTGAAAGTTATTTTTTTATATTAGAAAACTTCATCACATAAACATAGTTTATTAGTTATTGTTTTAAACTTTGAATTCTGCTAGTAGTTAATTATTTAGCTTTGACAGTAACTTAAACATTCAAAATTAGTGACAGTAATTTCATTTTATTTCTGTGAATTTCCTAGTTAATTTATCATTTCAATTGTAAACCTTCTTCGTGGGATCGATATTTGGGACATAGATATAATGCTTTATATTACTTGATAACAATAAGTATACTTGCGTAGAATCCAAAAATTAAGTGCTTAACGTATTATTCATAAAATACAACATCAAGATTTTGGCACCGTTTAAAATCGGAGTCAGCTTTATAAATTTTACACCACTACATTTTCTCAGGATAAGAGCCTTAGGAGTAAAATTGTAATTTCTGCCATTTCACCCTAATTAAAATTTAGGATCTGTTAAAAGCCTAAAGAGTATTATTTTAATCCTAAGCAACATTTTAAGATGATCGAAACATGTGGGTAAGAGGTAAAAACCAATCAACCTCCACTTTTAGAAAAGAAAGGTATAACTATAATTCTTTAAATTGTTAAACTTTGGATGTTTGAGACATGAAATAAAAAGTTGATAATTCACTATTTTATTGTCCCAAAATAATGATTGAGTTATAGGTTGAGCTTCTAATATGAATCAAACTTTTCTTTATGCAACCTTTTTCCAAAATTGCTCATTTACCCTCTATGTCTTTTGAGCTTTGTAGTGAGAAAAGTTTAATCTAAATATACTTGAGGGTTAGTTGGAAGATAAACCATGATTAATCCCCTTCAAATACTACAAGCTCAAACTTGTCTATCCCCTCTCTCATGGATTAATTGAGGTATAAAATTGAGCATAACATAAACCTAATAAACTTCGGGGTGATCTACTCAACAACATAATAAATTCAAATGAGCTCAAAACAATTTAAAGGATTCTTAAATTTTTTTAAGATTATGCCCCGAACATTTTTATAATATTTTATATATTTTGAAGAACAATTGAACTTACTATGCTTTGTTCAGAAAAATCTTCCTTAAAACCTTTAGGGACCCACCAAGTTATGAATTTTGGTCTCTTTTGAATTTAAATTGTTAAGGCTTCATTACTACTTAGTTATTGTTCTTACTTTACACTTTGAAATATATGCATGATTCTGAATGCTAACTTTTAGTGGAGGCAATGAGATGATGACAGGTACACATTTACAATTTATTTATTATCATTTTATTACTGCAATTTACCATTGCTTTCATATATTATGCATGTTTGGTTGAAATAATCTTCAAAAGTCAAAACAAACAACTATCAAAATTAAGATAAACTCTTTTTCAATATTAAAATTAAACTTAAACACTTTACAAATATATAAACATAATGCGTCCTTTTGAATTTACGAGAGTGCCTCAAATGAGATAACTTACGGTTGCTAACGATATCTCCCTATAGTTTAAATGAGTTTAACAACTTATTTAGGCTAAGTAAATTCAAAAGAAAATAGTGGTAGCGGAATGAGCGAACTGTGGGATCCTAACCAGTTTCGCTCTTATAAGCTTTAACCTCCCCCACAATACATGAATGATAAAAAAACTTGACACATAAACAATAAAATGTTAAACCTTAAACCTAAAGTTGTCACTTCGATAAGGAGCTTGAAGCTAACATTGTGGCCAGCACGAAAATAATGTACAGAAGAACAACTTTGAGAGAGCAAGCAAATCTACAATAACAAATCATTCCTTAGAATTAAATAACATTTCATAGGATTTCGATGTAGCATGTTTAGTATGACATAAATCCTCAACTTATCTTTAGGCTTTTGCACAATCATGTTGTGCAATTTAAGCCCTAACAAGCTTTATGTTGTGAGGTTGTCATTAGTGACAACTTAAACCCTCCTATCATCCAGGTTTGTGGCATGCAAGTGTAATCCCTAAATAAAAAAGCTGGCAGAATGAAACATCAAATAAGATTTTCTTAAAATTGAAGTCAAATAGTAGGATAACTTGAGAAGTCACTGATGTTCCCCTTCGATCAATGACAGCTCCTACCTTTCATTCTTTTGGATTCCTAAAAATAATTGTTCCTACTTGATCCATTCTCTTTTGAATTTCTAAAGTCCAAATTTGAAAACTTAAACTTTAAAATTCTTGAAGGAAAAACCACTGATCTGAATTGATAGTATCCTTAAGTGACTTCAGTCATATAAGATGTAATTAACTATAGGGGTTTGCCTCTGTAGAGAACTTTGGAACCTAACTTAATATACTCTATTTAATCTTCTGTATTAAATAAGGTAACTTGTTAGTCAGCATAAACAGTTTCACATACCAGAATGAATGTCATAAATTCTATAGTTTATTTAGTTAAGTCTCACTATCAAGTAATTTGTCTATTCCTTTGGATAGGTGCATCATTTGCAGCATTGCACTCGTTTATTTATGCTATCACATATATGAGATTAGTTTGACCTTGTATAAGTTAAAACATTATTTTTTTCAAAATTAAAATAATACTTTTTTAAAAGCAAATTTATGTATATATTAAATTAAATTTAAATTATTTCCAAACAAATTACAACCAACAATCTCCCTATCTATTTGCACTTCCTCTCACACGATCATAATGACACTTTTCAAAGTTAAGTGTGATATTTAATAGTTGAATGAAATCATGGCATTCTCGGGTCATTATGTTTTGCAACAAATTTTAACATCACAAATTTTAACGAAGATTCAGAGAAAATACCATCACAATTTTTGGAATAAATAAAATCTTCAAACCATTATAATCCCACACATGATTAAATCTCATCATAAGGAGAAAGAGAAAGGAAAATTACTCACTAAGCATGGAGAAATACAATAGAAAACTTCATTTAAATCAAAGTAAATTCACTAGAAAATTGTTTACAACAACTAAACAAATAATGAAAAACACAATACTTGACTTTTCCCATGAAAGAAGGATGAAAATACCTCCAACAAATTGTCATGCTAATCCACGCAAAGTTCTTACAATTTCTTTAAGATATCTCTCAAAATCCCTCTATAATCTATCCTTACAAATAAACACACACACACACACACGCATACATACGCCACACCTAAAATCATGCCAAAAGCCTCCTCTTCTCCTCATTTTCATTCAGCAATTGGACCTTTTAATAAACCTTTGAAAATAACCAAGGGTGACCCCTTCAAAATTCGGTCACATTCAATGCATCTTCTAGAATTTCGGTTACTGACACTATAGCGCCGCCTTCTAGTCGTGCTTAGCACTATAGCGCAAGGGCTGGCACTATGACACCATACATATTTTTGCCATTTTGCTCCATTTTGCCCATATTTTCTCTAAATATCAATTCCTTGTACCTAAAACAAAAAAACATGTAAAATATATTTCTTTAAGTTGCAATATCATCAAAAATGTGCATGAAATGAGCATTAAATATGTATTAAAAACATGAAATTTTTAGGTGTGTCATTAGGTACTGTAATGTCTTACACTATCAAGTTTGGGGAAGGGAGAAAAACTTTTTAAAGTTAAACATTATTTATCCTCAATAAACTTTATATTTTTTAAATTAATGTTAACATAACCTTTGGTATGTGGTGTTAGCTTTAAATAACTATATTTTTTGTTTTATAAAAGTTATAGTAGACTTAAGTAAAAGTTTTTGGTAATAAAGGGTAATTCTAAAGTTAAGATATTTAGTGTAAAAGTATATGAATATGCTTTTACTATTCAGAGTAGGAGGTGTATTTTTGAAACACTAGGAATCATAGATATACACTTTAAAATAATTTGAGACTCTATGAAAAATGATTTTCAATGCTAATACACATTATCAAATAAATAATTGTAAGAAGTTTTTAAATTTAGGAAAATGACAAAGAAGTTCAAAATCATTAGAGGCTATCCAGATATAGTAATCCTCACATAAAAAAGAAAAGAAAAGAAATGATTTAAAATGATCCTGAAAGAAAAAGAAAATCCAAATCAAAAGAAAAAAAAAAATATGTGGGGAGAAGCTTGAGGAGATGTCTAATTAAAAATTGGTTTCACTTGAATTATCTTAAAGGATAAAACTTATTTATATTTCTAAGCTTATTCTTAATTTTAAAAGTATTAGTATCTTCACTATTAGAGTTCTCATATAATTCTTTTCTTTTAATTCTTTTATGATTCCTAAGTATGAAAAATTATAGTTATTTTTGAAATAAATAGAAAATTAGAATTCCTAACTTGATTACTAGATATCCTTACGTTTTAGTTCTATCCTGAGTTATTGAAATTTTTTTTCTAAAAGTTTCAATATCATTTTTATGGGGCAAAACTAAAAGATTCTTTAAGTGAAACCCACTACCATAAGTTATTATATTTGGTTTATATAGTACAAGGGTTTAAGTTTGAGTGAATTAACACGCCATAAAATTACCTCTTCTATATTTGCATTTCATGCTCTTTTTTAGGGATATTGCACTTTAATGAAAAGTATTTTGTGTGTTTTTATTTTATGTATAAGAAAAGGAGTTTAAGAGCAAAAGGAGTAAGAATGAAGCAAAAATAAGTCAAATGGAGCTCAAGAACAAAAATTGAAATGACTTCTAGGCACCAGGATGTTCTAGAAGACCAGCGCTTAAGTGCTACGGTTGGGCGCCCAAGCGCCAGAAATGGTTTATTTTTTATTCATTGAATTTGGACAAATTTAAAAAAAGTGTCTGAATTGACCCTTGGTAATTTTCAGAGCTTTATCAATAGAAAATATTTCCATACAAAATATGAGTCATTTTTAGGTAGGTTAGACCACAATTGGAGTGGGCGGCCACCATAGTGAGAGTGTGGTGAGTCCTTTGTGATTGTGAGTGTTTGTTGAGTCTTGTGGAGTCAAGATTAGTCAAGGAACTTGAGAGGATTGCTTGGGGAAGATTTTGAGATAAGTATTTATATGTTTGATTAAGTTTTATTTTGTAAACTTGGTTTTTAATATATAACATGTTTTCTTTTATTGTCACTATGAATTTTGAGTAGTTTTCTAATCCTTCTCCTTGCAATAAGAAGTAATCACGTGTGGAGTTAGAATGTTTTGAAGATTTCTTTAACTCTAAAAATTTTTTGTGGTATTTTCATTAGTTTTTAATTTACTTTGCAAATTGGTCATTTGTGATGTTAAAATCTGTTGTAAAACGTAATGACCCTGTAGGGCTTTGATTTTACCCAATTAGTGATTATCACACTAAACCTTGAATGGAGAGGAGCCAAGTCCAAGGGGGAGCAAAAATAAATAGAGAGATAACTTTTGATAGGCGTAGAATTGCTGATTCTAGAGTGATGGACTAAAATCTTATTAATTTGGTCTTTAGTTCGAAACCTGAGGCCTGGTTGGTCCTAATAGAGAGGACACGATGGGTAATCTAGAAGCGAGGGCTAGAATCTACTCATCATAACCATATCAATCATGAACTTAACATTAGTTTAGTTAATGTTCTTTATGCACTCGGAAGAGGTCAAAAATATGTATGCTCCTATTTATCACGAAACCTCATTCTTATCTTCAAGCATTTCATTCCTACACTGATTTTAATCTCTTTGCAAGGGGAAAATCTTTTTTTATAATCACACTCATTTATACATATGTAGTTTAGAAAATTTGCATTTACTTTTAACTTTAATTTAAAATTAGCAAACTTTAGTTTATACCATTTTACAAACAGTTCGATATTATTCTCCTACAAATTTTGTTTACAGTTTGAGTAGACATATTTCTAAATTAACATAGAAATTCACATATTCCCTATGGATTCGATAATGAGGTTTTTTAAAAAAAAACCTTATATTAATTAAAATGATAAATATACTTGTGCAGTACCCCTACTGTTTAAGTCATTAATCACCCTTAGTGTGTAAGTCATTAATCAATTTTATAACATATTTATTTTGCACACTACGAGCTGAATATAATTTGGGTCAAGCTTTTTGTCATATTTCAAAATTTAAATAATTGCATAATTGCAGGTCGGGTCAGCTTACAGTCCCGACCACCCAAACTCCATATAAGAGTGTTTGATTGCAACCAGTTGACCCACCGACTTTTGCTTCGACAAGTGCGATCGTCATTCGATCGGTCACTTTTATCTGCCGAACCCAAGCGAGTCGACTGTTTGTTTACCACCATATTCAAATTCAAATTGTAATACATATTTGGTATAAGATCAACACATTTAATCATATTAAGGGTTGTTTTAATAGCTGCTCACTCCTTTTCGTAAGAGATAAAAAGATGAATAAAATACTTATTTCCCCATATATTTCAAAAAATTGCCTAATTACTCTTTGTCTCTTGTTCTCTTCCCTCTTCTTCCGGCTCCAACGAGGCGTGTTTGTAAAAAACAACTAAGGATTCAACACAATTAATAAGAAGATAATTTATAAATGAAATAAACATCGGCCAATTTACTTTATTTTACATTATACAAATCATATTGATATCGACTTTAATATATTTAACAAAATAATGATACATACATTTTAGTTGCATCTCGTTGTTTTTCTATATGCCAACTTATTCCAACTAATTATCATACTATGATTAGCCATGTTGTCATATGTAATCCAACCGCTTAAGAATTTGAAATCCCCAATCACTCGCGGTTACCACAATCCGCTTTGGTTGAAAAGTGACCGCTTCGACCAACCATGGTTGGTTCAAAGTCGCACCTCAGAGTCGGGGCACTACACCAAACGCACAGCAAAGCAACTACCGCCACCTCACAGGAATTACAACTGCGAATGCTTCTTGGTACAAAGGTAAAGTACTGGGTGCAAAACATAGTGCACATAATGAAACGTGCTCGTTATGATATTTTACTTTATTTAACAATTAATTTTCTAATGGGACTTTTCAACAAGTTTGAACCCATAATTCTTTCAGTTGAATGTATACGCTCTCTTGCATATTTAATTTTAATAAAGGCGGAGGCAGAATTAAGAAAATTTTAGGCATAATTTATTAGAATTAGATAAAAATATGACACTCAACATGATATAATAGAGAAAAAGAATTTATATAGTCGACCTCACTTAGTGGGATAAAAGTTTGTCTTTGTTGTTGTTGCCTTCCTTTTATATATATATATATATATATATATCACTTTAAGAAGTTACAAGCAATTATATTTTTAATGTGAAAACAGAGATTTGAGTGCTAGATATATGATAATAATAATTTAAATGTTAGATATAAAAAATTAAATAAAAATGTGTGATATATATGTAAATGCCCCTAACTTAAAATTAATTTATTTTATGTTTATATATTTTTTATTTCATTCTAAAATTATATTTATATTATACTCGACTTGAGCTAAACTACCTATTTAATATTGTAGAGTACATAAATATAACACAATTCTTGTATATTTATATGTCTAAAATTTAAACTTTAGATTTTACATAGAAATTACATTATTAATTTTTGAAAAAAAAAAGTATATTTTATTTTTGAGAATTTAAAATTATTGATGATGAGGATGTTGCAATATGAAAAACTTTTAGGGGTATAAATGTAAAAAGTAGTTTGAAGAGGCTAGATATATAAATATATTGATATTAAGCCTTTGTAAGTAAATGCCTCTAATATATTTTCATAGGCTGCTGAGCTCGACCGTCCGGCACGGGTAGGCCCCATGCTTCTGCAGGCCAAACCGGTCCACTTGCGGGTCCCATGAAGGCCGGATTCGAAAGTAGCCGAAACTTCTGCTTCTCATCTGCCTTCACCGCTCCCCACCTTCAAAGCATGAGGATCCCGCGACTCCCGTACGATGCTCTTCCTCCTGCGCTTCCTCAATCCTTACATGGGTTTCTTCTCTGGTTTGCCTCCACCTCCTCCGCTTCCCTAATGATCAGCCACCTCTCATGGAGGAGCCGCAGGTGCACGCTGTGCTCAACTTCCTCACCCGCAACGGCTTCTCCAACGTCGCCTCCCTCCTCCGCGACGACGCCATCTCCCGAGGCCTCCATCTAACCTTCAATGAAGACTCTATACCTCCGCTTCCGCCATTAAGAACCACCCCCGTGGTCGTCGGAGCCCCTAGGTCGACCTCCTCGTCTTCCTCCGGCGATTTCGTTAGCATAGGCGCATCGCCATCCGGTACGGTTCGATTATTCGTTAGATTTTTCTTAAGCCATTGTGAAACCACTGACTAACTCTGTTTAACAACTAGAGTTGCGGAATCCGTACGGAATTTGGTCATCGGGATCATCGGCGAGGAACTCGGAATTTTGGACTGCGCGCGAGTGTAATGAACCATCTTTATTTGGGGACGCCGGTTGGTACGGCGATGAATTGGGGGGATACTTCAACGATCCGTACTTGTTTCCGGCGAACCAGAGTGATGACAAGTTTGTGATGTCGATTGCGGCGGAGGAGAGCTTTCTGAAGCAGGAGGGCAATAGTTTTGATTATGGAGTGAAGACGGAAAGTTGTGTGGATTTGGGTTCTGGCGTTCTTTATGGATGTTCGTTTCCGCTCTGTGATTGCTGTAAAGGTAATGCTGGGGAAAGAGCTAGCAATTTGAATCCGAGTTCTTCAATTTATGGAAGGTACCATATAATGGACGATAAGACAGAAAGGTTGGATGAGTGGCAGGCGGATGGGGCTCGGTTGAAGTTGGTTGACGAGTGCACTGAGGTCATTCCATGGAGAGGTGAGTCGGGTGACTTTGATCAAAGAAGAGAGGATAAGGTTTTGGAACCCTTATCTGGGGAGAAGAGCATTCAGAAGCCTAGTGTAGATGAAATGTGTAACTTTGTTTTAACAGGTGAGTTCTGAGTTCTTCTGTTTGGTTAATTTGCTGTCAAGTAGAAAGTTTTGACACCCACATGGCCATATTGGTTTTCCCGATTAGCGTTGAATTTGTTTTCCCGATTAGCGTTGAATTTGTTTTCTTCTTTTCACTTCAGTTTTTTTTTCGGTCTGATGGAGTTTCCTTAAAGTCTATAATTATTTACATGTCAACTCATGCTTGATCTTGAGTTGGATTAGAAAAAAATTGATAACTGTGAAAGGATTCATGACCTACTAGTTAGAGGAGAATGTTCTCTTTTAAGCTCATAAATTCAAGCAACATATTTTATCATTTTATTGTTCACTATTAAAAAATAAGAAGTCATGCAAGACAATAGTAGTGTAGCTTATTTTGTCTGGCACCTTTTTCGATTCTATTAACCATCCCACTATGTAAAAGTGAATGGATCAGCTTTGAGGAAAAAAAAATTAAGATTCTGTACATTTAAGAAATGTTGATGTAGATTTGAGTATCATAATGCACTTAAGATTCAGGGTTGTGTTTGGGAGGGTTTTTTAGCAGTTTTTTGTTTTGAAAGCACAATGGGTGTGTTTGGGAGCTCGTTTTTTCGTAAAATCTCATTCACATGCCCAAAGTTTTCGTACGGTGGGGTGGGGCTCGGTTACATGGAACGCTATCGCAACGTGGTGGGGAAAATACGTCGCTGCCCTTCATCTTTTTGGCATATGCTATATTTTATCTGCGATATCACCCAAGTGGTTTTGGCTTCATATTCGCAACAAGGATCTCGGGTTAGGGCATACCATTGAGAGTTATTTCTTGTCGGTCGTTCTGCCTTCGAATCACATCTATGTATTTCATTGTTCCTCTTTGGTTTTAGTCACACAAAGAACCTTTCATGTTATTGTTCTCGTTTTTTTTTCCCTATTGCCGGATTTACGGATTTTGACATTCTCTATATTGGTGAGTTCGATTGTTGGGTTTAGTTTGTGCATTCAATGCTATTTGAGTTCTGCATTCCGTGTGATAACTTTTGAATTTATGGATGGTTAAATTATTTTCAATTTTTGGGCTTTGATGTGGTTGGGCTTACTCTAGTTAGGGCTTTATTAGTTGCGGTTGGGTTTGCTCTGGTTGAGATTTTGTTGGATGTGATTGATCTTGCTCTTGTTGAGTTTTTTGTTGGCTGTGGTTAGGGTTACTCTGGTTGATTCAGTTGGATGTGGTTGGAGTTTCTCTGCTTGGTTCGGTTGATTGTGGTTGAGGTTGCTCTGCTTGGGATTTTGTAGACTGTGGTTAGACTCGCTGAGGTTGGATTTTTATTGACTGTGGTTGGAGTTGCTCTGGTTGGGGTTCACTTGATTGTTGTTGGGGTTGCTCTGGTTGGGGTTCACTTGATTGTTGTTGGGGTTGCTCTTGTTAGGTTTTTGTTAGCTGTGAATTTTGTCGGTTGTGCTTGGTGCTGCTCTGATTGGGGATCAGTTGGCTGTGGTCCGGGTTGTTTTGGTTGGGATTTTGTTGGTTTTGTTTGATGTTGCTCTGGTTGGGGTTTGACTAGTTGTGGTTGTGGCTGTTTTGGTTTGGGTTCGGTCGGTTGTTGTTGGATTTGTTTTAGTATTAGTCGTGTTATATTTCTAGACTGACTTACAATGACTTTGGGAATTTATAGTATGCAATCCATTTTATGTGAGTAGTATACATGATTTGTAATTTATTTTGGATTACTTTCTTGTATTTGTACTGGATTTGGGTGGTGATGTTGTCCTTATAGGATTTGTCAAATGTAAACTATGCTATGGGAGTGTAATTCTTATGTATTCACACATCGATAACCTAGATTATAAATTTTACATATAAAGCATTTTACTTATGCATTTAAATGTGTATTTCACTTTTTAAAGTTAAAATGATGATCTTTTTTATGTGATATGAGAAGGCATAGGTTATATAAATGCTAAAGATTATTCTTGTCTATGTGGTTTGCGGACCTCTCTGCAATTGTAATTATATGTTGTTGTATTTGCTATAAAAATATCAATATGCGTACTATATGTAATGTAGGTTTCGATGACGTTGGTTTTCGTAATGCTATGTAGATCAATGATCGAAAAAAAAAAATACAAAGAGCTCAACTGATCACCAAATATGATTCATACTATATTGCACTGCCACACACATAAGGACACAGACACACACATGGGGACACGGATACCGGACACGTCAATTATTGAAAATATAGGACATACATGACATAATTATAATAAAAATTATTAAAAATATATGTACATATTAAATAAATATAAGAGAAGAGTTAATAACATTAACTTTTAAATTAAGCTACCCAAAGGTATATCTTTAGTTTATTACATACAAAATGCAATCATAATAACATATATTATCTTGTTTTACATAAAAATTTAACTCTGTTATTTCATTAAAAGATATAAAAAGATGACTGACTTGTTTGACATGTACCTCTGTTACACGGGGGTTAAAATCTTAAAAGCTAAAACATAACCTTATAAGTAATAATTAATAAATTAATAATGCATCTCGGGAATTGTGAGACTGAGTGGTTTTTACTATAAAAATTTGGGTGTTTACATACACATCACTGAATTCTTATGTATTTACATATCTTACACCTGAAATTTGTGAGACTGAGTGGTTTTTACTATAAAAATTTGGGTGTTTACATACACATCACTGAATTCTTATGTATTTACATATCTTACACCTGAAAT
>NEWO01000785.1:23262-49455 GCA_003013225.1 Phalaenopsis aphrodite | reverse complement strand
CCTAAAAAGACCGGGGCATATTGCATAAAATATGATCTTAATATATAAGAATATGACACTCATTCGGGGATAATAGAGAAAAAAAATTTATGTAGCCGACTCCACTTAGTGAGATAAAGGTTTATTGTTGTTTTGTTGTTGTTGATATTTGTCCCTTATTCTTCCCCATACAATTCTACTTGTAGAACTAGAGTTATGATGAGTCCATCAACAATGCTCCATTTCATCGAGCTTCTCATAGCCTTTTAAATGGTTAAAACCTTACCATGTCAACATAATTACATTCTCATGTCATGTTGTATCTTTTCATCGAACTGAGTTATGTTTTACCCTCTTGTTAAGTTCATATTTGATACCTTTAGCCCATTGATAATGAATTGGGACTAAATTGATGGGCTGCTCTGATGTATTTTGCTATGGATGTTAAGGTTGAAAAGGGGTGACCTAATCTTGGTCATCATTGTTTCCCCTACTGTGGGTTGCCTTACACAAATCAACATAGGGTACACAACTAAGACTATAAAAAAAAAACCGCATCGTCTCATAAACAACCTTTAGGAAGCCCAAACTTGTTTGGCTAGATTTTTGCCACTGGTTCCTTTTTCTTATCCATTTTCAACTCTTAACTTGGAACCTCCTCGTTATAGCTAGGCTATCTACAATCTAAAAGGCTCAATAGTCCAAAGTCCCGTTCAAAACATGATTCAAAACATGCCATAGAGATGATGCAGCTCAAGAGTGTGAATTTGAAGATTGAGAGGCTGTAATCTTTCCCTTTCGAAGAGCTAAATATCCCCCATCCTCACATAGCGGACATAGGCCACAATATTGATACCCATAAAACTCTCTCTGTTGTCTTTCTGCTCTCTTCGGTTTCCTTTTTTCCTTGGTAGTTAGATACCTTTCTCCATCAGGAAGTAAGGCAACCCGAATACACAGCCTTTCCTTCTCTTTCTCTAGACAAGCCCACTTCTGCACTTTTCTAGTGAACCGGACAGAACTTGAACTCTCATCTTTTTTATCGTTTTCTTCTACCACTTTCTGACATTACCCTTTTCTTCCTTCCACTCTTTTGAGCTGTTAATCATAGATCTTGATGTGCCTTTCATTCTTAGGTGCTTTGAATTCTTTGTTGATTTTTTTTGACAGAATATTCTATTCCTGTTTCTACTTCATGAACTCTCTGAACTATGTCATGTCATCATCATAACACTCATATTTTATCAATCCCGTGCTTAATAAGCTTCTTCATTTCTCATGCCAAGTTTTTGTCAATTGTCTCCTGCTCATTGTTTTTAATAGGAATGGTTGATTGCACTTTGTATATTAACTGTAGACAAGCTATAGAGAAAGTCGTAGGGTATGGTCTTCAAGGAAGATAAGGAAAAGCTTCAGAGGAGGAACTGTTGCGAGAAAAAGCATCGGAGGAGGGTTTGCTGCAAGAAAATGTTCCAGAGAGTATGCTGCAGGAAAAAAAAACTACAGAGGAGGGTATGCTGCTGAGAAAAGCTAAAATGGAAGGCTATTGAAAAAAACTTGGAGAAGGGTTTGTTGCAGAAAAAAAGCTCTGAATGAGGGTTTGCTATAGAAAAAGTTCTTGAGGAAGACCTACAAATCGGTTGAAAGGTTCCGGCAGAGGAGGGCCTGCAGCAGAAGGATTCTATTTCTATATAATTCTAACTTTATGTGTGCGTTGGGCTTATACCCAAATACGAAATGAGAAGGAATTCTGGAAGCAACTTGCTGGGATGCCCTTGCTGCCATTTTCTTGAAGTCCGGCAACACGTAGGTAACTGCAAGCGGAAAGAAACGTCTCCACAGCTGTCCTTACTGCAGGAATTCTGGGAACTGCAGTTGGGCCTGCAGTTACACCCTGTAGGGGAAAAAGAAACTCCACGAAGGAAGACAATAGGAAGATGTTTCTCCACTAAGGAAGACTGCAAGAAGGACCACATTACAGCGCTGCGGGGATGAAGTCTCTTGCTGATATGTTGGTGACCTGCAAAGAGGAAGGTCTCACGAGACACAAGCTTGCAGGGAAACTACGGAAGAGGAGCTGCTGGAATCATGTTTTGGAAATTTTCTCTCGCAGCTGAGCTCTACAGAGGTACTAACAGGAGATGAAACAAAAACTAGAGATACCTATAGGAGGGAGAAGCTCCGGTAAAGGGCCAGCAGTAGGAAGATGTGGGCCTGCATCAAGGGATTCTCGCTGCAGGAGGACTCTGGAGAGGGCCTTGGAACTACAGGAAGAGTGTTGGCTGCAGGAGAGTGGAGATCTGGCCAGCAGAAAAAGGTCCGGCTAGCAGGGTTGACTGCAGGAAGATCCATCAGGAAGGAGACCCTGCAGCAGGTATTGAAGAGGCCAGCAAAAGGATCTGGCTCCAAAATAGCAGCAGAGGGATCTGGCTGAAATTTTAGAAGAAGGATTCGACTGGTAGTATAGGAATTTGGTTAGCAGAAATGAGAAGTATGCCACCAGAACAGTCATGTTTATCCATATTTCCTCTCTCAGTTTGACTAGTAGATTGCATGCAATGAGGAAGATGTAGTAATTGGCTGGATATGGATGCATGAATCCCCAACACGTCTTCTCACTTTCTCACGGACAGAAGAAGGGTCAAACTGAGGAAACACCTAAAGGCAGTTGGGAATAACATGTTTCCCTACTTATTAATCTTTTCCACATGAACAAAACCAAGAGGAAGGCATAAGCAACAGGCAAGAACTGCAACTTATGATGTTTCAAAATTTTGAAGAAGCTGGTCAATATATTGGTCTTCTGCAGCCCCGCTAGATGCATTCAACTTAAACAGATTCCTTAGCCTCTCATCTACACGGCATCCAATGATAATCTGAAGATCTAGCGCTTGAAGCCATTGCAAAATCCAATTCTCCACCTCTGAGGAAAGTTCAGAAATTCAACAGTTGGAGGTCCAATGTTCAGAATTTCTGTAGTAGGAGGAACTTCAGTAGCTAGGGTATGATCTAAGGCTCTGAAACTGCAGTCAAAGTCTCAATTGCTAAATCCAGCGGCTAGAGAACTGCAAGTAGAGGAGTTTTGGCGGCCAGAATATGTAGGGAAAGGAGTTCCAGGGGCTAGGGTCCTGTAGGGATAGAGTTCGGTTGCTAGTTTCTACAGGCAGGAATTTCGGCAGCCAGGTCCTTCTCAAAAAAATTGGCGATTGCAGGGAGATTAAGGAAGTTTCCGGCGGCAAGAAATTTGCTTCTCCTCTACTGGAGGCTCTGGGTTTTTTTTTTCGAGGCTCTTACCATGTAATTTTTTGAGAATTGAGCAGGATATTTTTATTGATAGGGAGGGGGATATAAATACATGTTAAATGAATTCTAAAATAGGAATAACATTGCACCCATGTCTCCAGGATTACAATTAATCAATTCCTAATAACTACCTGGAGATAAAGGAAAAACATAAAATAGGAAATACATAAAATAAGAAATAACTGGAATTAAAATAAATCAATGCCAATAACTTCTAACAATATCTTTAATTCAAATGAAGTTAACTCTATGGGACCTATGGGCTATCAATTTGCAACCAATTATTTGCTTATAAATATGCATACTATGAATATGGTGATTATCAGTCAATATGTATTCCAATTTTCCATATCAATAGCTTTTGTTTACTGTTCTTTCTTTTTTTTGTTGAATTGTATATTGATGTGGTTACTCACATGTTCTATTTTCGTATTAACATGTAGTATTTAACTTTGATTCTTTGTTTAACTTGCTGCATCGGCACAATTTTATATAAGAAAATTCTATCACAATAGGTGGAACAGTATCTTCAAATTAACTCAATGAAGATGAAACATTGGGGGTGAACTTCATTGAAACAGAAAAGAGCAAAAAAATTGTGGAATTATGTTAAAACCGATTGATTTGCACCCATCTAGTTACATTCCCTCCTTTTTTTTTTGCAAATATTACTCTCTTTGTGCCCATCGACCATCTTAAATCGCATTCTTTTTTCTTGCTAACTTTAGCCACCACAAAGTTGGTGCTTCCCTTCAGGTTGCCGACCAGAAGTTGTAGGTTCCATTTCTGATTATTATTAGGGTCGAATATGCATGGAGACGACTTGGCAACATTGTGCCCTTCTCACTAGCTATCGTTGTGATTGTCTATAACAGTGGATGATACCTGGCATTGTCATTAATATTAACTTGAAACTGCTTATCTAGGTTTTGAGTTAGTTTAGCAATTGCTTGTCAGCCTAGCAGCAGCGTTCATGCATGAAAATATATTATTTTTAGATTGTGTAGCAAAATGTATGCTAGTGTTTTGCTAACCTATTCTATATTCTGTTATTTAATTCTTCTTTTGTTCAACTTTTTTAAGGACCTTTATGCTTATTGATAAATATTGTTGTTTCTTATTCTGAATACTTGTTCCTTTGTTTTTGTCGCCTCAATAAAATTTTTTGTACTTGTAATTGGATTATAATGTGAAAATTAACTGGCAAATATTACTGACTATGTTGGAAGGCATTATAAAATGGCTAATTACTTATGGTGTTAAAAAATGGGAAGGAAAATCATTTTCCGCCTATTTGGTCAGTGGTCATTCTAGTTGTTGTTTTTGTTGATTTGTATTTTAAGAACTTTTAGAATACGTCAAATCTCCAATTCTAGTTGTTGTCCTTCCTTGCTACATGTGCTGAATTAAATGCTTGTTAATGCAGATTGTCATGTATTTATGCAAAATAAATGTGCAAGTTCAGACCACTTCTCTGAGCAAGGATTTTCAAAAAATAACAATGGCGAAGTTTTAGGTTTTGCTGAAAAGCCTTTTTGTTGGAAGCCCTCTGAACTAGATGCTAGTGATGGCTTTGACTGGGCAAATATTGATGGAGATCTCAAGGAATCTGAATCTCTAGCAGCTGGAGGTGTGAATGATGACGTTCCCGATGATCTTCAACTCCTTACTGCTAATGAGGATGAATTTGAAACATTTGATTTGCGAATTATACATCGCAAAAACAGGTTAAGAACCTAAAATCTCTTTTTATAATATGTTTTTAAAATGTGTTTAAATGTGTTATGCATTTACTGCAGAACTGGCTTTGAAGAAAATAAAGATTTCCAGATTGTGTTAAACTCAGTTGTAGCTGGTAGATATTATCTTACCGAGTATCTGGGTTCTGCTGCATTCAGCAAGGTTGTTCAAGCACATGATCTTTACACAGGAGCTGATGTGTGCCTTAAAATCATAAAGAATGACAAGGATTTTTTTGATCAGAGCTTGGATGAAATCAAGCTTCTCAAGTATGTTAATAAAAATGATCCTGCTGATCAGCGTCATTTGTTACGTCTATATGACTACTTTTACTATAAGGTATGCAATTGTTCAAAGCGAGGAGTCTGCCATATTCCTGTAATGATTTCTCTCATTTCGTCTTCGTTGCATTCTCCTAGTGCTAGAGAGTGTAGGAGGGTTAAGATGTATAGTTGCATCTGTTTTATTACGTTTTATTTTGTTGATCATTTTACTTGTAGCTTTGGGTCTTTGTAGTTCTTTTAGTTGGTTGTTTCCTTGAACATAACCAGGTGTTTGAAATAGGGAAGTGTTTTAGATTGTAAAAGGTAAGTTTTATAGAAGTTGGCCAACTTTGTTGTATTGATTTGAATGCTTAGCAATAATGAAATAATTGATAAATAAGTGATAAAAATTAAATTAGTAAAAATGACAGTTTTGCTTGAGAAAGGATTATACTAGAGGGATGTTAGGAGTAGTACCTATTGAAGGCAAGGTAGTGAAAGTAGATTTAGGTGGCTCGGTCATTATCAATTTAAGGTAGATGATGCATAGATAAAATATGCATATAAAATTAATGTTGAAGGATAAAGAAGAGAAACTGGTGGAATGAAGGTAATTTGGATTAAAATTGCGAAATGATATTTAAATAAACTAGGGATAGTAATTTTTGAAACACTTAATAAAGATGAATGGATAAGACAGTTAATAAAATTGAACCCAAATTTTTTTGGAAATATTGCATGTTGCATTAAACTAAAGAAGAAGTACAAAAAGTATGTAATCAAGCATTTATAAAATGAGTCACATAAATGCAGAAAGAAGTTGACTATCATGTACTTGTTTCAAAATAACATTGTCCCATAAACCTAACTGTGCACAATGTTGGGCTGCTCCATTGCTATCTCTGTCCATGACATAAAAAAGAACCAGCCTGAACTGTGACCAAAAAAAGAAATCAGGACCTTAGAGGGATCTAGTCTTGCAAGAATTCTGTTTCATAGCACTCCTTAAGAAGTTGATGACATTATAGTTATTACCTTCAATAGATACCTTTGGTTTTAAGCATCCTATGTGCTCCAAAAATTTCGACCGCCTCGGACTATCTGTCTTTGTTTGTTGTGTTGATAGAGCTTTAAGAGTCAAAATTTTCAGAAGACAGATTGGATTGTAGATACAACATTACCCGGAGATTTCATTCTCATTTTGTGAGGTCTTTTTTATCTGGGGTTCAACGTTTGCCATAGGCGCAAGCCCCTATGGTTAATTACCTCTCTTGACAATGGGAGAGAACTTCGATTAAGACTAGTCATTTAACACTAAATAATCAACGTATAGTACAACAAACATATATTTTAAATAGTAAAATTCATAATTTGGAGCTTAAAGCAGATGATGGGAGAAATGATGAGTCCGATCAATCTCATGGTTTCATCGTTTCGAGTTATTGTAATCTCTAATCTACTTATTCAGAGTAGGTAGTGACCTAACCTGACTGAAAGACCCTTGCTAGCAACCATGAATTGTGTCGCCTAAGAGAACCTTATAGATCTGGAGCAAATTTTTGTCTAAAGAGATAAATTTAAATCGACCTAAGCTAACATATGAGTTTATGTCAATCAGATGTACCCTTATGATTTACAAATCAAAGTGTGTAAAGTTGTTGGGGGAACATACGAGTTGTGACTATAATCATAATATCGTAGGGTCATTTACTGACAAACACCCAGTGGAAAGGCTCTAATCGTGGAGCCTTTGGGCCAAACCATGCGGACAGAGGACTTGGGTCATGTCTTTACTAGCGTGAAATTACTTTTAGTATGAATATGATAGTATACTTCATGTGAGTGTAGCTCTTTTGAGAGTTGAAGTCAATCAAATGTTTATCACCCTTGAAAGACTGTTGTTGAAGGTGGATGTGATTTGCTTAAATTTTTAGGTAATTAATTTTATTTGAATGTTTAATTTGTTATTTTAAGAATTTGTTTTAAAATTGGCCTATCCAGTTGAGATTTATAATCAACATGGCTATGATTGGGGATTTGTTATTTGAAACTTTAATGTTTAAGATTTATTTAAAATTTGTCAATTTTGATATCTTTAGCATATTAGTCCAGTTAACTCTAATAAGGAGGAGGATTTGATCAAATGATTTGGATTTGTAAATTTTATATATGTTATTTGGATATTATTGGAACTTGCTAGTCGGTTAACTCCAGTTTTTAAGAGGAGGATTTGACTAGGCAGGTGGACTTACAACCTTGCGCTCTAGACAAGGAGGCCAGCTCTAGACAGTGAGGCCCGAGCGAGAGCGTGTAGTTCTAATTATCTTGGATTTGACTTTTAATATATGAGGGTTCCTTAATTTTAAAATAATTATATTTTTTTTCAAAAGAATTTTGCATGCTTATCAAAAGCATTATTCATTAAATGATGGTGAGACTTGCAATGCTTTATGGTGCATAATGTTGGCTTATAAAAGAGAAGCATAAAACTAAGTTAGGTGTAGCTGAGGTGAGAATGCTTAGGTGGATTTGTGGCTTGATATTTAGAGATAAAATGTGAAACGAATGTATCCGTGAAAGGGTTGGTGTAGCTCTATTGGCCAACGAGATTAGAGTCATATTCGATGGTTTGGTTAAATTAAATGTCGACCATATGATGACCTGACTAGAAGAGTAGATGTTTTAGATTCGACTTACTGTTGAGAAGGGTAAAGGTAGACTTAAAAAGACTTGAGCATGTATAAAAAATGATCTTAATTTATTTTAATTAAATGAAAATTTGATACTCAATAGGACACAATGGAGAAAAAGAATCCATGTAGCTGACCCTACTTAGTGGTATAAATGCTTGTTGTTGTTGTATCAAAATAAATATTATTTGAGTGAATGTTTAATATTAATCAACGCAACTTTCTCAGACTTTTGAAATATGGTAGAGCACATATGAGTTTATAATTCTTATGATCATATGCACATTTTAAGTGTGAGCCATATAATAACATAGTAAGACACTTAACGTACACAAGAATTGCAATTACATTTTCTTTAAATGCTCCTCCATATCTTAATGCAATGTATTAAACATAGGAATGTCTTAAAAAATAACTTTAAAAACCATTAAAATTTCTACAAATCCTTCTTACATCTTATTAGAATGCATACACATAAATTTATAATATTTGCACAACCACAGTAAAAGATCGGAACACTTTTGCATGAATTTGTCAATTTTGATATCTTTAGCGTATTAGTCCAATCAACTTCAGTCCTAATAAGGAGAATGATCGTATTAGATGATTTAGACTTATATATTTTATTTATGTGATTTGGATATTATTAGAACTTGCTAGACTCATAAACTCCAGTCCTTAAGAGGAGGATCCGACTATGTAGGTGAAATTTACAACTCTGTCTTCTAAATGGGGAGGCCTGATTGAGTGTGTGTATAGTATAATAATCTTGGATTTGAATTTTAATATACGAGGGTTTATAAATTTTAAAATAATCGTAAAATTTTCAAAAGAATCTTGTATGCATATCAGAAGAAGAATTATGTGAGTAAACACATAATCTTAACACGTGTAGCATTTCAGACTCTTGAAATTTACACTACTCAATTTGTTGGAGGACACGCGGGTTTATAATTCTTAAGATTGTGCATACATTTCAAGTGTGAGACATATAATAGGTAAGACATTTAACATATCTAGTAATTGCAATTGCAAATTTTCTAAAATGCTTGCCCATATCTTAATCCAATGCATCAAACTTAAGGATATGCCTTTAAAAACAAGATTAAAAAGTCTTTAAATTTCTACAAATCCTTTTTACATCCTATTAGAATGCATACAATTAATTTAACAATATTCGCACAACTACTGGTAAAGATCGCACGAATCTTAAAATATTGCCTGCAGACTGAACATTGAATTAGAGCTCATGAAGTCATTTAAAAATTTGGAAGCTTGATGTGTTAACTTTATATGAAGACGTGCGCAGAAACACATTGAATTTTTCAAAATGACGGCTCATTTTGTCTACTTGCGAGTTAGAATTGTGAATCCGGTGGATTTCAAAAGCCCCATGTTTGAAATAATTTCATACCCTAAAAGCTTAATTTTGAAAGCCCAAAATTCTAAAATATTTTTTAAACCCTAAAAGCCTACATTTTAGAAGTTCAGATCCAAATTATTTTTAAACCCCAAGAGCCTACATTTTAAAAATCCATGTTCAAATTTTATTATAAATTCAAATGATCTGCATTTTAAATAATTTTATAAGTTCAAAAAGTCTAAAACTTTAAGTTAATTTTCATGCCCAAATCACTTGAAATTTCGAGTTAGAATTGCCTCTCCGCGTCAATCTCTATTATGGGGTACGAGAGAATGCCAACCTTCTAAACTGTCTTAAAAGATTGGCTAGTTAGTGTCGCGAGACGCTACAGCCGGGGTGCAAAAATATGTATTCAACTCATGGTCTTAAAAAACGTTATAGACTTTCAATATATTTGTAAAAAGGGTTACACCAGAAGCAAGCATTTCTCCGTGTAGTATTTTACTTTTCACGAAAGGGAAAGTGAGGCACGAAACTTCGAATAGAGACGAAGATGATTATTGGCGTGGGTTTCTTACGATTCAAATAAGAGGAAGAGCGGCTGTGTTTGCCAGACAGAAAAAGGGAAGCGTTGAAGAATGTTTTAGTGAAGGTTTCAAATTGGAAGAAGAGAACAATGGGGAAGAACAACGGATACGAGAGTTTCCGTCGTCCTTTACTGAGATGCATTTGAGCAGGGCAGCTGTAAAACGACTACAGGGGGCAGAAAAATACTCACTTTGTAACCGAGAAAAAGATGGGAAATAGTTATCAGAATTGTTGTCGGCTTTAAATGGTGGCAACATGAAACATTTTTAAGTTAATTAATAATTTTAATTTCAATTATTATTATTATTACTTTATTTTATTTATTTATTTATTTATTTATTTATTTCTTTTCACGGTCAAAACATCATTGGCTGCACAAGTTTCTCAATAGCAAGAATAGCTTTAAGTTCAAATTGGGCGTTGTCCCAATGTTTGAAACGTTGGTTAGCAGCTACCAAGCAACTTCTTTGTTCATCCCTAAAGTCGACCCCAAATAGTTGGGATAAGATTAGAGATGTTGTTAAACCTTAAAAAT
This sequence comes from Phalaenopsis aphrodite, assembly GCA_003013225.1. Classification (NCBI taxonomy): domain Eukaryota; kingdom Viridiplantae; phylum Streptophyta; class Magnoliopsida; order Asparagales; family Orchidaceae; genus Phalaenopsis; species Phalaenopsis aphrodite. Next base: position 38,994 of record NEWO01000785.1, on the reverse strand, counting down.
TGATTTTGAGGGGTATGGCATCTCCTCTTTTGCTTAATAAAAGTCCATTAATAGCTGCGAAGTCTCATGCTAGATATGGTTTATTACTTTGCAAGATAAGGAAATTTACATCAAGTGATGTAGTATGTATTAGGGTATAAGGCTTATAGTACAAATCTAATCTGAGATGTTCACAGACCATTAAATTTACAATTATTTGTTACTTGCAATTAAAAAAAAAAGTTTCAAAGAGTTCAATGCAAAGGACTCTCATAATTCTATTCTAGAAGCAATGTGCAGTAAATTGGTGCAATGGAAAATCAAGCAAAATTCTTTCTGGTGCTTCTTCAAAAAATAAAAGTGTTGAGGTGGGGAGATTTATATAAAAATGTTGGGAGTGAGGGGATTTTATTTTAGTGCTTTAGCATGCAGTCGTTTACATGTTAAATTATTTTTATTATAAGGTAGCATACTTTGTTGTCGCTTTTATTTTTCATTTTTGGTCTTAAAATGTTATTAATAGATGCAATTGATTGTTTAATCAATGACGTTTTTACTTTTCTTTACTTGTTAGTTCTCTTTCTATTTCTATTCCTTTTATGCTCTCTCTCTCTCTTTATCACACAGACACATGCATACAGAAGATTATGTTTAAGTCATGATGAAAAACTAGATACTAACCCTTGAGCCGGCTAATCTTTGAAATACTTATTAGATTTGTATCTTATTTTTGGCTATCATTTCAACCCAATGTCTAGTGTTTGTAATATGATTGTGTGGATATTTATGTTCAACTTGCTGATTTGAGTCTATCGTATCGTTTTTTTTTAAATATAAATTCAAGCTATTTGTCGACCATTTTTTATTTTTAAGTCTGGAATGCACTAGATGCAGGTAGAGAAGCAATGTTTAGATTGACTCAATTATGACCACTATTTTGAGTAATTTACATTGATAGGAGCTTCATGTGCTTTGCATGCTCTTTTTATTCCAAAAATTTAAAAGCACTTTTTCATTACCATCATAAATAATTATTTGCTTTCATTCTAGCCCATATAACAAAATAGTAACTTCGAAAATTTTTGCAGGAACATCTTTTTATCGTGTGTGAGTTACTTCGAGCAAATCTATATGAATTCCAAAAGTTTAATCAAGATTCAGGTGGGGATGTATATTTCACTTTACACAGGATACAGGTACTTTTTTCGAGTAGTTTGAAATGAATGTTATAGTATGATTTAAGTCACAACTCAATTCCTGAAAATTCTATTTTCGAGATTGACTAGTCGTTCATCATATGTGCTGACATGCTTATAGATATATTTGTATTTCAATTTGTATTGCGTCAAAAAGTGATTAAGAGAGGAAACCTACAAGGGAATTGATCTAAATGAATGTTTTTAGATGATTGAATTATATTTGGTTATTGTATGATCCATTTAAGTAGGCGACAATAATTAGGAGAAATTGTTCATCTAAAAGTGAATATAATAATAATAATAATAGTAATAATAATAATAATAATAACCACTAATTCAAGCATGCTAGGCTTGCACGATGACACATTACGTTCCCGTGAAAGTAAGGCATCACTTTCTCTGGACCATTTGCTTGTGTTCTCTTAACGCATGTGTTATAGCTTCTTCCATTCACTTTTTGCCTTCTACCATCTATTTCCTTTGATCTCTCTTGCTTTTGATCTCCCCTCACATTCACGGTCTTTGTTCAACTCTCCCAGCATTAACTTGATGTGCTCAAAAAGGTTGGTTACATGATACATGCTGATTATTAAATTTGTTGATATGCACACGGTTTATGAAATCATTGGTCCGTCATTATGTTTGAGGGGAGTAATTTTTCTCCTATAATTATCTCTTATTGTGTTTTATTTCGTTTCCTTTTATCATGATGATTTGAATTTCCCTTTAATTGTAAGAGGGTTAGTCTGAGTTGTATGTATATTTGTTTTTTGTTTAATGATAAATTAGTGAGTTTTTTTTCCTCCTAAATTTCTACATGTTATCAGAGCCTTAACTCGTTCCAATTTGAATTGATGGCCTTATTCCTCACAATGACATTGCATGAGCCTTGTTTGTAGCGTACAAAGAGCTTCGTCGTTCGCAGACGCTTCATTCGTGCTCCTTGTATGAATCTTTTGCACGAAGATGCAACTTCATCTCTTTAAAGCCTTTGTAAGGAGTTTCCACTCCTTCCTATTTGCAGAAGCCTTTGCACTCCCTGTCATCCTCCTTTGTAAGGAGTTTTATCCTCCTGCTTCCATTCAGATTCTTTCTCTAGTGGAAATTCCAAATTTGTGAGATTATCATTCTCGTGTCGACGACATACAATTTCTCTATCTTGTGAAAATTCTGGGTGGATAAACAATTTCTCTCTAGTGAAAATCCCCAATGAAGCTCCTTTCGATGCCTTATCATGATGACTAAATATGACATGGAAGCCACTTCCTTCTCAGAAACTGAATCTGAACCCAATATGTTGGTTTCCATAGCATCTGAAATCTATTCTTGTATCATCAATCACAAACTACATGACAATAATTTTTTCCGGTGCTTAATTGATCTTCATGTACATCCATGGTCAAGAAAAAAATGATCTCACCAAAAAAAAATCCTACACTATAAATTATTGATCTTAAACATTGGGCATGGAAGATTGAAGATCACATGTTCATGTCATGGCTTTTCAACTCCATGACCACAAAAATTGGAGAAAATTTTCTTCTGTACAAAATGACAAAAAAAGAGATGTCGTAAGGAAATCCGTTCAAATGTTTACAACACCTCTGAGTTGTTTGATATTGAAACTAGATTACATGACTTGCTGCAGCGTGAGTTGAATGTTACTCAATATTTCACCACTCTCCAAATATTGGCTCAAACTAGATATGTTTAAAACATACACATGGAGGTGCTCATAAGGCTGCTCTTTACAAAATTATTGTTGAACATAAAAAAAATTCAAGTGCTTTTTATGAATCAATAAGGAACTAGATAAAGCTAGAGGAAGAATCATGGGAACTAAACCTCTTCCCTCAATTCATGAAGCCTTTGTTGAATTATGAAGGGAAGAGAGAAGAAAGAAACTCTTGATGTAAGATAATTCCAATACATCAAATGTTGACAACTTGGCTTTGTATATTCACAAATTATCAATTGGCAATAAATCAATAATAAACAAACCGTGGTGTGAATATTTCAAGAAGTTTGATCATCTGAAGGAGAAGTGTTGAATTTTTTATGGAAAACCTACAGATTGTAAGTCAAATAGAGTTAAAGTTTATAGGGAAAATCGAACACGACATTAAAGACAAACTTCATGAACATTGTTCATTCTGTAAAGAACAAATTGAAGCTCTCCAAAGGCTTATGGGACAATATTTTGAGCCTTCTGCCAGCCTTCTAGCATATTAAGGTAGTCTTTTATATACTCTTATTGCTTTCAATAAGAAGAATCGGCCTTGGATAATAGACTGTAGAACATATGATCACATGACAGATGATATCAGTGCTTTGAAATCCTTCCATCCCTACAAGTATCATGTTGCAGTTTAAACCGTTGATGACTCTCTTTCATCTATGGAAGGAAGAGGAAATGTGGAAGTCATCAGTTAAAACCGTTAAAACCGTTAAGGTAGTCTTTTATATACTCTTATTGCTTTCAATAAGAAGAATCGGCCTTGGATAATAGACCGTAGAACATATGATCACATGACAGATGATATCAGTGCTTTGAAATCCTTCCATCCCTACAAGTATCTTGTTGCAGTTAAAACCGTTGATGACTCTCTTTCATCTGTGGAAGGAAGAGGAAATGTGGAAGTCACAGAGGACCTTATTCTTCAATCAGTGCTTTATGTTCCTAATTTTAACTGCAATTTACTATCTATCAGTAAACTTACTCAGTGATATGAATTTTGTTACTAATTTTTTTCTTAATGTGTGTGAATTTTAGGTGATTGACAATGTTGACATGTATCATGGACTTTATTTACTCACTAGGACTCCCACTTCAAAAAGGCTGCCTTGTCGTTCACAATCCTTTGAATCGAGTCTCGTATCTTAAGTATATTTCTCATGTGAGTCAAGTTATGTTATGACATTTTTGCTTTAGGTATACTAACTTCTATTACATTAAAAAACTGTATACACATTTATTTATCAATTAAAAATCTAGTTCTTATTATTGTGAAACTTGTCAACTTACTAATTATACTCGATAAGTGTACCTAAACTTGAAATACAAAACAACACATTCTTTCCCCATGGTTGATAGGGGTATTTGGGGCCCTTAAAAATAAAAATACAAATACAAATGGGGTTACATGGTTTGTTACATGCATTGATGATTACATCAGACTCACTTGAACTTTTCTCATGAAGGAAAAATCCAAAACTGTCAACGTATTTGAAATATGTCACAACATGGTTCTCACCTAATTTCTGAGCAAAATTCAAATTCTCAAAATCGATAATTCAAAGGGGTATTACAACTCCACTCTCATCCCATATCTATCCAATAAATCACAACAAAATGTGTGGTTGAGTGAAAGAATAGACATTTCGAAGTGTCTCATTTAATTCTACTCACTAGCAATGTATCTAAACACTGCTGACAGAATGCAATTTTCAGATCCACTTATCTCATGAGTAGGACTCCCAACAGAGAGCTAAATTTTAACAAATCTTTCAACGCCCTTATAAAATTCTACTTTTACATTCAGTCCTTCACTTCTAACCTACGACTAAAAATTTTTGGTTGCATTGCATTTGTTCATCTCAATCAACTATATCAGACCAAACTAGATCTGAGGTCAATCATATGCATCTTTGTAGCCTACTCTTCAAACAAAAAGGTGTAAAGAAATACAAAAATTTTACAACTTCATGGATGTCGTCTTCTTTGAAAACTAATCATATTATTGCAAATCTAATATTCAAGGGGATTGTAGGAGAGAATATCATATTTAAGGTACCATTTAGGAACCTCAAGCTCAACTCTTTAGTATCCTTAACGAACTCACTCTTGTCCCCACTATCACAAATCAATTTGAAAATGAACATACTGCTCCACCAAATCCTCCCACATCTCACACCAAGAACCAAGAACTCCTTTTGTACACCAAAAAGAAAAAGCCCAGTGAGCATGTAGAATGCAAATCGTCAAAACCAACTCCATAAACCTCAAGTATTCACACAAAGGTTGGGTCATGGCATCATGAACACCAAGAGGAAAGAGCCACCCGATAGAAGAATGTGTGACATATGGAAAATTATCACCCTCTTACAAATCTTTTATTTATAATTTTTTGATAATTTGCGAGTCACAAATTCAATCCGAGAGATCTTATATATTTTTTCTTGTAAAAAGGTCATGGAACAAAGATTCTTGCCCTTGAAAAGAATGGTGCTTAGATCATAACAACTCTATCTTTTTGGAAAAAAACTGTTAGGTGAAAATGGGTATTCACTATTAAATATAAAGCAAATGGGAGCATAGATATGTTCAAGGTTAGAATTGTGGCAAAAGGGTCCACTTAGTCCCATGGGATCTACTATCAAGAGACGTGCGCTAATTACGAAACAACTCAATGAGAGTATTACTGCCATTGGGTGTCAGCTAAGATTGACATTAACATTAGCTAAACATTAAAAATGTATTTCTTAATAGGAATCTTGAGAAAGAAGTGTTTATAGAGATACATCAAGGATTAAAGAACACAAATAATCAGCTGGCGTGCAAAGTAAATGTTCACAAAGACTAATCTTGCCAATAGGTACTATCAGTGTCAGTCTGATTACACTTTATGAAATCAAATCAAGAATGTGTGATAGTCATCCTTATTGTATCTGTAGATGATATTATTCATACAAATAATAACATAAAAGAACTTAAGCAATTAAAAGAATAATGACGTCTGAGTTTGAGATCAAAGTTATTTGAATTTTAAGATACTTCCTTGAAATGAAAGTACCTAGATCCAAAGAAGGTGTTGTCATATCTCAAAAAAATGTTATCGTTAACTTATAAAAGAAGATAAGAATATTGGGATGCAAACCAACAAATGCTCTTATGACTTTCAATCAACGAATATCAAAAGTAGAGGATAACACCCGAGTTGAAAAAGGGAGGTATCAAAAACTTGTGGGAAAACTTATTTATTTATCACATACAAAACTTGACATTGCTTTTTTTGTGGGTGTAGTGAGCTAGCATATGAACGATCCAAATGAATATCATTTAGAAGCGGTCTTTTGAATCTTGAGGTATCTAAAGATGACTCTAGGATAAGGATTGATATTAAAAAAAAATTAAAAATTGTGACATTGAGATCTACACTAATGCTAGTTGGGCAGGAGAACTGACAAAAATCTACCATGGGTTACTGTTTATCTGAGTACGATAACCTGATTACTTGGTGAAGTAAAAAGTAAGCTGTGGTGGTAAGAAATAGTGTAGAATATGAGTATCGTGTCCTGACCCTGAGAATTTGTAAAGGGATGTGACTAAAGAAACTACCGGTGAAACTTCATATAGAGAACCAAAGCATTATTAAGATGTTCTGTAATTGTCAAGTATTTCAAAGAAGCAAACAAACCATATACAAACCATACATTTAATGATTGACAGTCACTTCATGTCTGAGAATGTCAATTTATGGGCTATTTAACTAAATTATATCCCAACTCAGTATTAGGATGCTGACATTCTTATTAATGCTTTTCGTCGACACCATTTTAGTGATATCAATAGTAAGTTTGGGATTTATGACATATACAACCCAACTTAAGGGAAAGTTCTAATGTGCATACGGTTTAAGAAACTGTGGGTGTGTTGTTACATTCGAGGGGAGAAACTATTCTCCCTTATTTTTCCATTATTTTGTGATATTTATTTTTCTTTTATCATGATGATTAGAATTTTCCTCTAAAAAGGGTTAGTCTGTGTTGTATAAATATTAATTATGTGCTTAATGAGAAATCAATATTTTTTTTCTCCTAAATTTCTAGAAAATTCATTGTCATGCTTAAGACATTTAAATATTATAAATGGATCGATGGTCAACTTTAAATCAACTCAATTTTGTTGTCATGTAAACATATATGCGTGTCAAATATATATTTGCTTTTAAGATTTGCAAATGCATCGATATGATCTCAATCATATTTAAGGATCAAAACACCACTATGGATCTCACTAATATTTATAAATAAAGTATGAAAACTAATTACGTGTTGGTGCTTGATAATCTCATAGCTTTTTTGAAATATCTGCCAACATATTAGCGCTTTCAAATGATCATAATTCTACATTGATGGTTCCAATCCTCTAAGTAGCCTAAATGATATTTTTCTTCAAAGTTATAGTGTCAACTCATTTGATATATTAATGCAAATGCATATTTCAAGGAATAAAATTGGAATGTGGGTTGTGAATGACTGCTGCGAAACGAGGATGCATTTAATAATGCACCCACGCCGCGGAAACCGAACATCGAACGTGGCTTTTTTGTGTCGCGCCACAGTAAATAAGCTGTCCCAAACATACCCTAAGTTTATTGATATATTAATGCAAATGCATATTTCAAGGAATGAAATTGGAATGTGGGTCGCGAATGACTGCTGCGAAATGAAATTGGAACATGGCGTTTTTGTGTCGCGCCACAGTAAATAAGTTGTCCCAAACATACCCTGAGTTAGTTGATATGTTAATGCAAATGCATATTTCAAGGAATGTAATTGGAATGTTGGTCGTGAATGACTGCTGCGAAACGAGGATGCATTTAATAATGCACCCACGCCGCGGAAGCCGGACATCGAACGTGGCGTTTTTGTGTCGCGTCACAGTAAATAAGCTGTCCCAAACATACCCTAAGTTAAGTGTTGCTAAGATGAGAATGCTTAGGTGGATAAGTTGCTTAACACTTGGAGAAAATTATGAAGCGAATATATCCGTGAAAGGTTGGTGTAGCTCATGTTGTAGATACGATTAGAGAGAGTCGTATTAGATGATTTGGTCACATTAAAGTCGATCATCTGATGATCTACTAAGGAAAGTAGATGTTGTAGATTTGACTTATGTTAGAAAGATCGTGGTAGACCTAAAAGACTAGGCATGTTGCATAAAAATTGATCTTAATATATTAGAATTAAATGAAAATATGACACTCAATAGGACCCAATGGAGAAGAAGGATAAATGTAGCCAACCCCACTTAGCGGGATAAAATCTTGTTGTTGTATAAATTCACTAGCATATCCTAACCATGAACCTCTACATTTTTTATTCTTCTTCACTGGGCATACAAGCGTCGTTAATATGATCTGAAGTTGGTTTTCCTTGAAGAGAGAACATAAATGCTGTTTCTTCCATTTAGGTTTAAATTTATGACCGTTATAACTGTACCTTTATGTTCTTGGAAAACAAAACAGGTAAATGCTATAAAATTTGCAGAACATGACACTTGAAAAAATCTCTTTATTCTCAGGCCATAGCTCGGCAGTGTCTAGAGGCTCTGGAGTTTCTGCATCATTTAGAAATAATCCATTGTGATCTAAAACCGGAGAATATTCTCATTAAGAGCTACAGTAAATGTGAAGTCAAGGTTATTGATCTTGGAAGCAGTTGCTTCCTGACAGACCACTTATGTATATATGTGCAGTCCCGATCTTATAGAGCTCCAGAAGTTATTCTTGGTCTGCCCTATGATGAAAAAATTGATCTGTGGTCTCTTGGTTGCGTCTTAGCCGAGCTCTACTCTGGTGATGTATGTATGCTTTCTCTCTTAAATCAATCATGCTAATTATATATATATATATATATATATATATATATATATATATATATTGTTGGAAGATTTACATAGATAGCACTCAATAGCTGCCATGTTCCAACATAGACTTTTTTTAAATCTGTTAGAAGCAGTGGTCCTTACAGTTACTTAAAGAACAGGCCCCTCGGTATTTTGCATTTTCCCTCCTGGTCAGACTACACAGATCATTTTAACTGTCATGCTTTTATTCTTTTATACGGAAGCTTTAAATAACAATTTGTTTCTTTTATTTCAGGATTTGTCTTTAGTTAAATTCTTCCATAGCTCTTTTTAATCATTCTTACTTTTATTATGCCCATTATAGCTTAACTTATACAAGGATATTTTTGGGAAATTTACTTAAGAATTGTGTAGATGTATGTAAATACCCCTTTTTTAGGAAAATTTACAAAAGCACCACACGATTCTTGTGGACTTACATATCTAATGTCTAAAGTTTGATCTTTACATTAACCATTTGGTGTTATAAACCTATGCATTAAAAGGTGCATTTAACATTACAAGTTAATCAGAGTGGTATTAAAAGATTTGAGTGCTATGAATGTAAATATTAAAGTTTAGGTGTTAGATATGTATACACATAATCACTTTTGATATAGTTTAGCATATGCCAGAAGCAACAACAAATTTGCTGGATGACCGCTGAAATTTTCACTCTTTAGGTGCTGTTTCTGAATGACTCGCTGGTGATGATGCTTGCTCGAATGGTAGGAATATTTGGTCCTTTCGACACAGACATGCTCGACAATGGTCAGGAAGCGCACAAGTATTTCACAGAAGACTATGATCTGTATTACAGAAATGAGGTTAGCTTCAACATATCATCAATTGCATTATTCATCTTTTCAATCTCATACTAACAAGTCAACTTCCATTTACTGGATTAAGAAAAAAAGGGAAATTTACATACATACCACAATTTTTATGTATTTGTATATCTAACACCCAATGATTAGTATTTACATAAATAACACATTGGTGTTATAAACCCATGTATGAAAAGATATTTTTCTCTTCTAAAGTACTTGTGGCGGTATTCTCTATGTGAAATGAAAGATTTGTGTGGTATAAATGTAAAAAGTTTAGGTGTTAGGTACGTAGGTACATAAGAATTAGGTGTTATGTATGTAAATGCCCGCCGCCCCCCCGCGCCGAAAAAAGAAATAAAAAACAGTTTTATTTGTTCTATTCATTTCTTTTGTTTGGCAGTAAAGCACTGCTAAAATTATGCATGATTATAAACATAGTCTAAACTCTCACAGTTCGTATGTTTGTGCCCCTAACATTCATTTCATAATCTGCAAGTAATGCTTGAAGATTTACAGATGAAGGCTAATTGAACACTGTAACGATGAATATTTACTGAAATTTTATTGCGTTCTGATCTCCATACCTAGCTTTCAAACAGATTCCATGCAAATGTATTAATTTTAATATTTATCTTGATCAAAATATAATCCTAAGTTATGCATTTATTTATGCTATTATAATGAAAATGCATTTGCTTCATTTCTTTGGTTTGAATCACCCAGGAAACAGATAAAATAGAGTATTTAATACCAGAGAAATCCTCACTGGCCTACCATTTGCAAATTAACGACGCAGCATTTCTTGATTTCCTTGGTCATCTTCTCCAATTAAACCCTAAGCGCAGATTTACTGCAACCCAAGCCTTGAAACATCGATGGCTCTCTATCCCCTATAAGTGAAGTCTTCTTATACGCTTCATTAAAATATCTTTTTTTTTTCTTTTTTTTTTTAGCCTTCGGAGAAGGTGAATATGCTAATCCCATGGAAGAAAAAATGTTACGTCAGCACGTCCGGAAGGCCAATTGCCGGGTGTCTTGTCTCTTAGCACCGACGCATATGTTGACGTGACACCTGGAGGTTGGCTGTCAAGACGTGCGGTGTCCGGACGTAAAATTTTCTCGATCTCATGAGTATCCTTTTGTTTCTTGTCTCAGGATTTTTTTATTTTTTGGTTTTATTCGTAAATGAAAATAGTTGTGTAAATATTTTCTGTTAAAAGTGGAAAAATGTGTTGTTTAATATCTCGTTTTTCTTATGAAATATTCATAGATTTTCTTACTCAAAGAAGAATGTAATTCACCCTCTACTCGAATGTTCTTTCCACTATTCTATGCCGCAATTGTTCACTATTTTTTATGAAAAAAATTCTTAACTACGTGCTTAATATTACAGTATAGAAAATTTAAAATACTAAAAACATTTTATTTGGGAAGATTTACATACATACCACTCTATTCTTATGTATTGACAAGAAGGCCACACACGGTCATCACGTGGTTCGTCTGGCTAAAAGATGAATGCATGGGAGCAAACCAAGCGAGGGGTCACCGTATCTGTGACAAGTCTATTTGTATAACGTATCATGCAAATTATTTTAATGCCACTGAGTTCTTTTACATGGGAAAAATGCATAAAGTTAATTGTATATATAGGATACCTCGCATACTTACAAATAGGAATCCTTTTCATAAAGAAAAACTTTAGACAATGTGTTATATTACTTAATACCCTTTTCACTTATCTTACGTGCTCTACCCCTTGGGTTGTGATTTCTGAACATTTTTGGGATCAATCCATAAAATCATTGGAATAAATTTCAACTACATAAATTCAGCTTGTTGTAAATTACGATAGTTTGTCGCACTTGGCTAAATCCTGTGGTTAAAAATACAACATAAGCAATGTTCTGTTAGTCAGGCTTCATAAAAATATTAAAATTATTTTGCTAATCATGTTAAAATCTAATAATCTTAATTTTTTTTTAATATATTTTTACCATAAATTTTAACTCCATATATTTTTATTTCTCCCTCTCTCTCTCTCTCTCTCTCTCTCTCTCTCTCTCTCTCTCTCTCACACACACACACACACACACACTCACTCACTCACTAATAACAATGCTTCTTTTATATCAGTACGTTTATGTCTGTTCCAAATGATGCAATTGGGAGTAACGAGTGAACTTTTCTTTTTTTTCCATCTAGTGTGCCAATGAATTTTTTCATAGTTGTTTAATTGGACGATTCATTTGAAGAGCAAGATGGCATCGCTTTCTGAATGGTGTACGCAAAACTAGACTTCAATAGTCAATTCTTTCGCCTACTACATCCAGCCTTCCCGAAGCCCTTACTATGTGAATTTCATTCTCAAACTCCTCCCTAATATTTTCATTTATTTTTTGTGTTACTGTTAGGGCTGTGAATTTTAGCTCGAAGATCATTATCCGCTTGAAAATTGATTCAACTTTTGGCTTAGATCAAGACCGGATCGAAATAAATGAGTTGAGCTACGAGACAAAATTTTAGATCAAGTTCTTTTCGAGTAGATTTTGAGATGGCCCTAGCATGGTTTGAAATCGACTCGTTAACAACCCTAGTGCTGTTAGAATTGTGAATTTAGTGAATTTAGCTCAAAGATACTTAATTCCTCAAAAATTGATTTAAATTATGGATCAGATCGAAATAAACAAGTCTAGCTATGAGCCAAAATTTTGGATTGAACTTTTTTTCGAGTGAACTGTTGATCTAACTTTTTCTTAGGTCTAGTCTTTCTTCCTTAAAAGCCTAAGATCTAGACATAGGACTTTCCTATTAACTATCTTAGAGGACTAGTAATGGAATCCTGCCCCTATAAATTTTAAACCTTTTTACTCTTCTTGGAGTTCCACATGTTGGTTCTAACCTCTAGCTCTTAGTAGGATGGAGCTAAGCATGGGGGAGCTCAAGAGGAGTTCTCATAGGATTGTCTAGTCTTAGGGTTAGCCCAGGGTGGTGTGGCTTTGGTCAGTCTTGTACAGACATAATTGAAAACCTCACCTTCACTCACAACATAAACCCTTAACCAAACATGCTTAGCCTAATCCCCCTGCTCTTTTGAAAACTCATATGGGTAGTCCCCCAAACCCTTAGCCCCTGGCTATGATGGCTAGAACCAACACATGTAGGATCCAAGATAGGGATTACTTTGTTCTCATAGCACCATAGGGGTAATTTTGGGGTTGGTCTCCTCATTAAACCCCCAATGTTACCGAAATACCCAATTTTGGCCTTTTGCCCTTAAACTTTTCTAAAATTACCAAATTGCCCCTGAAACCCTAAATTTCAAAATTTTCCAAAGCTATCAAATTCTCTTAAAAAATAATCCCAAACCATTTCAAACCACCCAAATTGACAAAAACACCCCAAAATTTTCAAAATTACCAAAATACCCCTAACTTCACAAAATTACCAAAATGCCCCTCATGGCCTAAAAATTCCCAAAGCCTCCCATATCATTCCAAACATCACAAAAACCATTCTGAACCACCCAATTGGGCCCAATTTGACCAAATTGACTAATTTTGACAAATATCCCAATCTTACCCCTAAATATCTAAAGTCTCCAAATCACCCCCAATTTCCACCAAATTGATTTCAAACTTCTCCAATGTCAAATCCAAATCAAATTTCATCATGTTGCAACCCAATTGAAACAAAATGCTAGCCCAATTGAACCCAAGTTCAAGCCCAAATCTCAAGCCTAATCCAAATGCCCCAAATTGAACTTAAGCCAAAATTCCACCAAATTGCACTCCCTAGCCTATTCAAATCCACAAAATTCATATCCTAAGCTCTTCATAGGATTCCCCTAGACATATTTGAGACCTCAATTGGCCTAGAAATAAACTCAAGCCTAGCTCAAATTCAATTTAAACCAAAATCCCTAATTTTTCCCAAAAATCCAAATCTCACCAAATTGAACCCCATAGCCTCTCAATTTCCACTCAATTGACTTCCCACGGCCTTATTACAATCTCCTACACCAAATTGGCCAATCAATTGAGCCAAAGCCAAACTCTAGCCAAGCCTAAACCCAAACTCAAGTCAAGTCCAAGATTTTGAACCCAACCCCTAAACCCACTTTGAGCCACTTGGTCTAGCCCAACTTGGACCATCAAAGCTGTAATTTGGACTCTACGGACTAACCTAGATCCTCTTAGCCCACCCTAGAGCTGCCATGGACCAAGGGTCCCATGATTTGAGTTCCCTGAACAATCTAGCTGCCACCCCAACCTTGTCACCAAAAAACCCAAAACTGAGAAGCCTCCCCCATGGACCAAACCTAACTTACACCAATCTAGTGTGTCAACCTCCCATTGGTCACTTGGGTCGAATTCCTCAATATTATAGTTTTGAGATAAAATATTGATCATTTCTAAAATATTGAGATAAAATTATATTTTCTAATGTTCTTGTGTCAACCTCCCATTGGTCACTTCTAAATTTTATCTCAATATTAAAAAAAATATAAAAATGAAAAATTTATTTCTCTGAGTTCTCTACACTTGGAGAGATTTAAGAAAAATATAAAAAGTAAATTTTGAAATTAAATTATATTTTCTATTTAATTAATCACTAAAATCACTAAAATCACATAATTCCAGAACTTTTTCTAAATTATTTAAACATAATTCAAATGAAATCTCGAATACAGAGAAATCATCCATAAATACTTACATTTCATGTTCAATCAAATTACTAAATATTGACATCATACATCTTTGAAATGTCGCGGGTGCATTGCATAGTTTAAAATGCATTCTACAAAAAGCAAATGTTCCATAAGGGATTGTAAATGTTGTTTTCTCTTGATCCTCAGAAGCAATTGGAATTTGATGATAACCGGTATATCCATCTAAAAAGCAGTAATATTTATTTCCAGCCAATCTATCCAGCATTTGGTCTAGAAAGGGTAAGGAAAAGTGATCTTTTCTGGTGACCATGTTTAATTTTTAATAGTCTATACAAATTCGTCAACCAGTAACTTGTCTTATTAGAATTAATTCATTTTTCTCATTTACTTCAACAGTCACTCCTTTCTTTGAAACACATTAAATTGGGCTCACCCAAGCACTGTCTAAAATAGGATATATAATTCCAGCATCTAACCATTTTAAGATTTCTTTTTTAACAACTTCTTTCATTATTGGGTTTAATCTCCTCTGAGGATCAGCTTTAGGTTCATATTGATCATCTAATAGAAATTTGTGCATACAAATCAAAGAACTAATTCCTTTAATATTTCCTGAAGTCTATCCAAAAGCTTTTTTATATCTTTTCAACATTACTATTAATTTTTGTTCTTGAATTTATGTTAACTAAGAAGATACAATAACAGACAAGGTAGATGAATCTCCTAAAATCACATATTTTAAATGGGCAAGTAATATTTTCAATTCAAGTTCTGGTGGTTTAATACTTGAAGGAATAAGATTTTTTTTATTATTTTCCAACAAATCTAAAGTTTCAAATTTATCTTAAATATAATCTAAATTCTCTTCTTTTATTTCGCTCTCATTCTCATAATATTCTTCTTGCCTTAATTTTTCTTCAAACTCTTTCTTAAATTGCTTAGCAGTTTTTGATGGTGGAAAATATTTAGCCAAAAATTTTTGTGATAGTTCTCCCTAAGTTCTGTTAGATCCAAGTGCTAATAAATTTAACTAAGCTTTAACTTTATCCCTTAATGAAAAAGCAAAAATTCTAAGCCTAATAGCATCATTAGACACTCTGTCATATTTAAAAGTAGCACATATTTTAAGAAAAATAGCAAGATGTAAGTTAGGATCTTCAGTAGATGTTCCTCCAAATTGATTATTTTGTACCATTTGGATAATAACAGGTTTAAGCTCAAATAAATTAGCAGCAACATCAGGATTTTGAATAGTTAAGTGAAGTTCATCTGCTGATTAGCATAATCTTTTAAAGGTCTGTTGATTTTCATTTATTTGATTATCTAAATTATTCGTCATTTCGTTCAAAATTTTAATTTCTTTTTGTTGTTTTTGAATTTTTCTAATAGTACGTTCTAATTCGGAATTATAAGGTACTAACC
>NEWO01000785.1:9700-22737 GCA_003013225.1 Phalaenopsis aphrodite | reverse complement strand
AAATTATTAACTACTAGCAAAATTTAAATGCAGAGTTTAAAATAGTAACTACTAAACTATGTTTATGTGATGAAGTTTTCTAATATGAAAAAGAATCTTT
The DNA here is from genome assembly GCA_003013225.1 of Phalaenopsis aphrodite. Lineage (NCBI taxonomy): Eukaryota > Viridiplantae > Streptophyta > Magnoliopsida > Asparagales > Orchidaceae > Phalaenopsis > Phalaenopsis aphrodite. Next base: position 22,637 of record NEWO01000785.1, on the reverse strand, counting down.
CTCACTACAATGAGTTTTTGATGAAATGAGATGAGATAAATGGTTTAAATTTGTATTGTGTCAAATATGAGCAATTTTAATTCTTTACCCTGATTCAGTATTTTTGAAAATTATTAGCTAATCTTAGGTTTAGTCCCTAAATCTGTGTCTAAGCGCCTATTTCACTTCCTCTGAAGGCTAACTCTCGCTTTTGTTCTTAAACACTAAGATCGAATTGAGGATTTTAGTCTGCCACCCTAAAAATCTCCAATTCTACACCTAACAAAGTATATTTCCCTATTTATTTGCACTTAATTCCATGAACGAAATACTCCTTCATGGACTTAAATGTGATTCTCACTCTGTTGTAGAAGTCATGCTCCATTTCTTGGATCATATGTTTCACAACATATTTTAACAATTCAATTGGCCAGATTGAAAGGTAAATTAAAAGCGGAGTTGAAAAACCATCACAATTTATTTTATATTTTAACATTGGCACATCCAAATTATCTCTTCTTTTCACCATATCTCAGAGTAGAGGGAAAGATAAAATAAGATACTTAGACTTCATTAAGAAGATACAACAAAACACAAATTTCATATATTAAAGGAAGTTCATAAAACAATAATAAATAAACAACACTTATCTGAAACTCTTTCTCAAAGAAAATCCCTTGTAGCTTCTCTTAGGAAATGAAGGAAGAAGAAATCTGTTACTTCTCTTCCTTTCCAGCACTCTTTAGAGAAGAATTCACACATAAACTTACCGCAAAAACTCAAAATTATAAAGAAAATAAATGACTAATGGTTTGGAATGGCGTGGAGGGATGCAAATTTGGTGTGAAAAGAGCAAAGTGGAGATCAAAGTGAGTAGAGGAGCGCGGAGAAAGTTTTTTCTGATCAATTTTGGCTCTAAATAGAGCCTAGGGTCGGTTCTTCAATAGGTGCATCCAAAAACTCTTTAAAAACCGTCCAAATTCGTCAAATTTTCTAATAAGAGGGTCAAATTCGTCCAAATTCATCGTTGACGCCCATTTTGACATCGTCGGTGCCAATGGCCATTTAATTAAATCTGTGTTCTAGGTCAAACGACGTTGTCGGCACCCAGTTTGGCATCATCGGCGCTGAACAACTTTTCAAAAACTCTATTTTGACTCCAAATTTCATCTTTTTCTCTTCCTTTTCGCTCCAAGTCCTAAAAATCAACAACATATAATAAAACATGAAAAATATCTTCTTTTAAAGTGCAATATCATAAAAAATGAGTATAAAATATGGGTCTAAAAATGCATATATTTTTGGTGTATCAGTAACTAAAAGAACTAAGTTTACTAAACTTTTTACTAAACTTTAAAATTAAATTTACTAAGACTAAACAAAGTTTTGGGACGAAGAGTTCAAATTTAAGAAAGCCTCATTCCTCTTTAAAATGAGTATATGGATTATGAAGAAATTAAAATCTTTTAAAAATATATAAAATTTGTTTTATGCCAAATAGAAGCAATCTTCTTCTTTACCCTCTTCTGAGTGTTATAAAGAACATTGACTAATCCAAAGTTTAGTCCCTGATTCCGTGATTAGGCTAAGTGAGGACAAATAAAATTATGTTTCTTTCTTTAAAAGGGAAATCTTCTCCCCCCCCCCCCAAACTTAAATTTTTAAAAGATTTAGCATGAAGAACTGAAAAATAAAGTGTGAAATAAAACATTAAATACATAAAGTAAAGACATATATATTGAAGGTTCTGATTTTGAAACTTTAATTTTAAAATACTGCAGGTGCTAATATAAAAAGCTACAAGACTTAAAACATTAAATTGCGCATAATACATATAAAATCTTCTGAGAAAGAGTTAATTACAATACATTTAATAAAATACAAAAACTAACAACACAATTAAATTGAATGTTAGAAATGAAAATAGTTTTACAAACTACAGTTCACAACTCAACATAACAACAAAACAGAGTCTCATAATCAAACAAACAGTCTCAATAATATAATAAAAAAAACAACACAATAACAAAGTAAAATCAAACATAAACTAAAAAAAATCAAATCACCAATCATCATCATCATCTTCTTCTTTTACATCCAAATTATGACGCTGATATGGAGTAAAAAAAAGGTGAGTAGGAAACAGAACTGAATGATCACCATTCATGTATCTCACCAACGCATCATCATAAGCAACATCATATTCAAACTTTTTCCATATTAAATCATCAGTGTGAGCATTTCTGGCATCCATTCTTTGCAACCTATGATCCATTCTTAAGATATCTCCCTGTTGGATCATCATATGTTTTAAAAGTTCTCGTTTAGTAGAGTCATTAGAAGTAGGGGTCCTCGAAGTAGAAAGAATATCTCTTGTCTTACTTCCATATCTCCAATCAACATGAGATTCATATGTCTTTATATTGACAGGTCCAATAGGTCTTAGAGGCTCAATATTCTCTTTCACAGGTCTAAAATCAACTCCTGCCTGTTCACAGAGTGTAAAAATAAGTGCAGGGTGTGCCAATCCTCCAGTGGTCTCTCCCAAAGTAATAGATCTAGTGTTCATATAGATAATAGAGCCTACATTTATCCTCATCACCTGCTGAATACAGAAGTTATGGATGACTCTATCCTTGGTCACCTTACTATGATGATTTGTCAAAATCATTCTTCCAGAAATAAAGTAGTGTCAGGCCTTAGATACAACATTAAGCATAGAAAGAGAAAAGTTTACCTTAACATCATATTTGACTTTCCAGGTCCCTCTTTCATCAATAAGAAAAGAAATAACCCGATCTAAGGCCTCATTAGTAGCAGAAAATGATTTATACTGACAACTGTAAACATCTTCGAACTGCTAAAACTCATTAATTGTTTTTGGAGAAAACTCCACCTTTCTCCCATGAACAAGAACAAAGTCGTCAGAAGCTTCAATAAAGTTGGCATAGAATTTCATCACTCATCAATAATCGCATTGGCAATAAAATAACAGAAATTTTGCCACTGTCGAGCATTGATTAATCGCTCGACTTCTCTCCTAGATTTTTAAAACCATGACCCGGTACCTTTTTATGCTCAAGTAGACTATTAAATCGAGCACTAGCCCTGAAGCTAACAAATTTTTGTTCATCATAATCTACTTTTCTTTTTTCCTTTGCTCGTTTTAGGTGTCATGGAAAATCTAGAGAAAATTTGGATAAATTCTAAAAATTCCGAAATCACAACGTAAAATGCTTTATACTAAAATCTACTAAGTAAAAGCTCTCCACCTTTCAGAATCTCTAAAAAAATTCCAAAACTTTTGGATCTCGGCAATGTGAGATAAATCCTTGGTGAAAATCAATTTTTTTTTAAATTCAAAGTGTAGCTCTTATTTAGAGAAGATGAAATCCAAAGTTCTTTTGCCTTAAAATCGCCTCAAATCTAAGCAAATGCGAGCCCTAGGTACAAAAATTTGAGTTTGAAGGTGACTCAAAGGGTAAAAATGGCGATTTACGGTGAAAATCACGAATTTTAAAGCGTTAAAGGCTGTTCTCGAGTCAAGGGCGTCATCGGCGCCAATGCCAGCGCCGAAGGCCTAAAAATTCCATTTTTCAATTTTTTTCAATTTTCAATTTCCTTTCAATTTTCTCCAAAGTCTTTTTAGTATTTTTAAACACCATTTTTATCTAACAATAATTCACAAACAAATATTTTCACAAACAACAACAAACTAACTTTTATATATGAAAATACACTTTTATAAACATATTTTTCTTCACACTTTCACACATATTAAGCAAACTAAATTATAAATCAGTGTCAAAATCAAGCCACAACACTAAACGCTAACACACACAATCAAAGTTCAGAATTCTAAAGCAAAGTAAACTAAAACAAATCCACACAATCACATTAAGTACATAAGTATTTTAAACTAGTAGAGAGAGTCCAAATTCTTCAATTATTCTGTCTCATCTTCAGTGCTTTCTCCTCCTCTGATATCTCCCATTGACTGGTAATGAACGTAGAGATTATAGAAGGGTTCGTACAGGAATTGATCAGCTGAATTTTTTTCGATCCATCCTTTTTCTTTAAACATCTGCACTAATCTTTCTTCAAATATTTCAGTATGGTCAAAATTCTCTTTCATCCTCAAATCTAGGTGATCAAAAAGGTACTTAAGATCTCATATTGCATTCGTAATACTCTAAAGTTCTCTTTCAATATTCTTCAATTTCTTTTCCACAGCAAGTGAACTTCCAACTATTGGTGGCATCAATGGAGTTGAAGCATGTAATGAGTGATCTAAGATAGTATCTAATGCTTCATTCCTATACCTAACATAATTATCATCAATAGGAATCATGGGATCCCAAGGTAATAAATTTTTTTCCCAACTTTCATATGGAAATTGAAATTGACTACAAAGTAAGAAAATTGTAGAAGGATGTTCAAGTCCATAATTTGGCCCATTCATACTAATACCCATAACAGATTTAAATATGGTAGATATAATATTAAAGGGTTTTTCAATTTCAATGCAATAGTTTAAAATAACACTTTCTTTGGTGACTCTACTAATCTTCATGGTAGGGAGTAATTTTGCAGAAATGAAGAAATGCCACTGCTTTGATATTGGATTAAGCAATAAAGTAGAGAAAATAACATATCCTTCATCTCGTGTTTCCCAAATATCACTTTCATCCATCAAAAAATTATAGACATCTTGCATCAAATCTCTAGTAGGGATAAAATTTGTATAATGACAAATTGAAACGTTTGTTATCATATATAACTCATTGATTCGCGCAGGAGTAAATGGTACGGCCTTACCTCATACGAAGACAACTCCTTGGGTAATTCCATGTAAGTTGGCATAGAATTCATTCACTACTGGTACAACAACTACAGTGGTACTGTAGCACAGAACTTCCAATCGCTTTTGTACAATGATTTTATCAATCAGAGAATCTGAATTAATCAACCCGTGATTGATAAATCATCTCTCCTTAATAAGCCTCTTCTTTGTAATAACTTTGTTGTATAATATTTGCGCTTCAAAACTGATAAACTTTCTTCTATTGAAAAATTTATACCTGGAAGTATTTCTAAAATTGGAGGCCCTGAAATTCGAAAATAGGAAGTTTCAGGTCATCCAAGGCAATTTTTAGGACTTTAAAAACACCTCGTGACAGTTATTACGGTGTGAAATCCTGCCAAAGTCTGCCAAAATTTGTCCTAAATCGTCAGACTGCTATCAGCGTCGTCAGTGCTCTCGATGATGCTTTCAGTGCTTTGGTCTATCCATGAGCACCTTTAGCGCCAAGGTTGGTCTTGTCAGCGCCAGAGGCCAAAATTACTTTATTCATGTTTTCGATCAATTCGATTCCAAATTTTCCTCTAATACCAATATTTGTCTTAATTTATAATATATAAAATTGTGTAAGATTATTATCTACTAATATATAAACACTTATCAAACAAAATAGGAATACATAAGTATATGTATTTATATATGGGTTGCCTCCCACAAAGCGCTTGGTTTAACATCATCAACCCAACAAACCATTTGATTAGATGGGTTGACTTAACATTAAAACTTAATAATGTTTAAAATCAATGCCCATTAACTTTAAATATATTTCCAGTGTTAGAGTCTTTAACAACTACAGTTCAATAATGATAGACTTTAATCACTTTAAATGGCCCTAACCATCTAGATTTTAATTTTCTTGAAAATAATCTCAATCTTGTATTATATATTAAAACTTCTTCTCCAGGTTCAAATTTCTTTTGAAGAATCTTCTGATCATGCCATATTTTCATTTTCTCTTTATAGATTTTTGCATTATCATATGCTTCATTTCTAATCTCCTCAAGTTCGTTGAGTTGCAATAATCTTTTCTCACCAGCATCCTTTAAATTAAAATTAAATTCCTTAATAGCCCAAAATGTTTTATGCTCCATTTTTACTAGTAAGTGACATGATTTTCCAAAAATAGGTCTATATAGGGACATTCCTATGGGAGTCTAATAAGCAATTTTATATGCCCATAATGTAGTATCTAATCTAGCATACTAATCCAATTTATAACGATTTACAACTTTTTTTTTAAATTTTTTTAATTTCATGATTTAATATCTCTGCAAGACCAATAGTGTGAGTATGATAAGTAGTACAGAATGTATGCATAATATCATATTTCTTAATCAATTTTTTGATTCTCTTATTCCTAAAATGAGATCATTCATCAGTAATAATTACTCTCGATATTCTATATCTTGTAAAAAATATTTTTAATTAAAAATTTAGAAACACTCCAAGCATCACATGTAGTTACAGCAATAGCTTCAATCCATCTGAACATATAATCAACAACAAGTAATATATATAAATTCCCAAATAAAGGCATAAATGGTCCCATAAAATTTAATCCCCACACATCAAAAATTTCAACTTCTAATGTGTAATTTAAAGACATTTCATTTCTTCTAGAAATATTTCCTACTCGTTGACATTGATCGCATGTTTTAATATATTCATTAACATCTCTAAAAAGAGTAGGCCAATAAAATCCAACATGCAAAATCTTGTATGTAGTTCTATTTGTTCCAAAATGTTCTCCAAATTTAGAATCATGACATCTTTCAATTATCTCTTGAGTTTCTGACAGCGACTTTATATATGCTTAAAAATATAAGTATTTAATACTGCTGCTAAAATATTTAATTCCTCAGCAACTGCAGCAAAACTTAATAACAGTTATAGATTCGATAAAGATTGATGTATAAAATATTCAATAATTGTAAATTTTTACTTATCAATGCAAGTATATGTATCGCTCAAGTAATACAGGGCTCTAATGGAGTCCTAGATATCAATCCCACATGGAGTAATATTAGAATTACGAACTAAGATTTTAGAAAAAGCAATACTTAATCGCAACAATGAAATTCATTTTACTTATCTATCACTAATAGACAATTGAAATAAATATGTAATTTTAATAACTCTTAAATAATTAATTATACTAATGAGGTTTTTGATGTGATATTCAATATATAAGAAAGCATCATTCTCCTTGGCAAGAAATTATAGTGAATGGATATAGTGAATCAGTTCAATTTGTATTGTGTCAAATAGGAGCATACATATTCTTTACCCTTTGGTCCAGGCATAATGAACATTGACTAATCCTATGCTTGTTTACTAAATCTGCGGCTAGGCTGGGAGGATACCGATTCTCACTTCGGAGCTCCCACGTTCCCCTCACCTGAGGGCTAACATCTACACTTCAACACTTAAAACGATAAGACCGAATTGAGGATTTTAGTCTGTCACTCTAAAATCTCAAATTCTATGCCCGATAATTTTATCCCCCTATTTATTTGCACCCAACTTCCAAGGGCTTTGATCTTCCTGAATCTTGGATGTAATCTTCACTTCAGTTGTAAAACTCAACATATTTTAACAAATCAATTGGTCAGATTGAAAGTAAATTAAGATCGAAGTGAAAAGATCATCACAATCTCTTTAACATTTTCATGGCTCAACCAATTCAAATCACCATTTCACAAATCTCAAGACAAGGAAAAAGATGGAGAAAACTACTCAGATCTCATGGGAAAAACACGATAAAACTTGGAATTAATATATAAAATCAAAGTCATACAAACTACAATAATAAATAAACTTATCTATAATTTCTCTCCAAGAAAACTCCTCAAAGTTTCTCTTAATCTCTTCCATTCTTTACAACACACAGAATTCCTCTTCGAAGCGGCAAGAAGGAAGAATTCTCTCACTTTCCCTCCACTCTTACAATCTCTCGAAGAATTTCACACAATTTAGACTCTCTAGCAAACTCTAAAGGAACCTCTCCAACCTTCAGGACCTTTCTAACATCCAAGACCTCTAGGCTCTCTCCAATTTTTGGCCAAAATCTTCTTTTAAAGTTGTGGATGAGTTTTCCCAAGAGTTGTCAAAGCACCCCTCCAAAATTCGTCCTCATACAATGCTTTGTTGGACATAACCACCGAGCTCGCCATTGGCGGCCTTGAGGGCGCCGTCGGTGGGCCTTCTAAGTGAACTAATTCTGGAGTCTCGTGAAAAGTCCGTCGTCAGCGTCGTTGGGCTCGTCGTCGGTGCCCTAGTTCAATTCTTCACATTTTGGTCCTTTTTGCATATTTTTGCTCCAATGATCCTAATTTATCATTCCTGCAACAAAACATCAAAAATACCTTTCTTTAAAGTGCAATATTATCAAAAACAATGTAAAATATATATGAAAATCTCAACATATTTTCCTTTAGTTAAAATCTCCCAAACTTAACTATTACTTGTTCTCAAGTAATTTTAATACTACATAAAAGTTATGGTCTATTATAGTAAAGTTTTAATTCAAAAATACTATAAGTTTGATTTAGATAAATACTATAGTGAGATTTTCAGAAAAAAATTCAAGTAATTAAATTAACTTTGTAGCTACAAGATTTATCTAGTCATCAAGTTTAAGAGTTCTAGTCTTCTATTCATTTTAAGAATAATTATATGTTGCAATATTAAGTCACTTAGAATATCCAAAGGATAGGAATTTCATGAGAACACTACTAGTAAAAGATCTAATCCATAAATATAAGTTCAGGAATGTATTTAGGTTTTCCCTTTAGGTAGGTCCAATGAAGCCAATTTTTGATTAGGCATATCCTCAAGCTTCTCCTCACTTCCATATTTTTTTTCTTTCTTTTCTCTTTTTCATTTGGATTGCTTTCAATCCTATATATTTTTCCTTTTTTTTCATGGATTGTTGTCAATCATTTCTTTTTCCTTTTTCAAGTGAGGGTTAATATATCTGGATAGCCTTTAATGATTTTGAACATCATCTTTCTTTCCTTAAATTTGAAACTCAAAGCATTCCTTTACCTTATAAATATTTCATAGTTTTTACATCATTGAGCCCCAATCTTTTCTTCTCAAATGAATTTTCAGATTCTTAATACTTCAAAATATAATTTTCTTTATTTTAAATAGTTAACTATAGTCTTATTCTCTTATACTAAATATCTTAAGTTACAAAATTAGTTTTCATTACAAAAATATTCTTTTAAATCTAACATAATATTTAAATAGTTACAAATATAGTTACCTGAATTAAATTCACTACATAAAATCATATAAATAATTTTTGAAAATAATTAAATAGAGGACATCTTATAGTTAATCTTTTTCTTCCCTCCCCCAAACTTAAAATTTTCAATATAAAATGATATAGGTAAAAAGAAAAACTCTAAATATAAATCATACCTCAGTATTTTAAGCATTTTCATCATTCTGAAATTTTTGCAGTCCTTAAAATTTCTACTTCACCTGGTCTGTAACATTAGGACTTTTCTAAACATATAAATCATTAGAGAAATTGTTGGGTAATGAAATTTTGAAATAAGTACTAAACTAAAATATTAAACAAACACAATATTTCCTAACACAACCACAATACTAAACAAAATAATTAAAATTAAAATGCAAAAATAAAAATCACATTACATTACAATTCACAAAGTACTAAGAACATCCATTATACTACACATGCAAACATTAACTACCATGCTAACTTTATAATAAAAATAAAAAATCGTCCGATTACAACATAAAAATAAAAATGAAAGTATAAATACACACAAACATCCATTTATATTACAAAAGATCACAAAAATAAAAGTACAAGTACAAGTACATCAATTACTATCAGATATCAAAATCCCAAACTATGTCTTCATCTCCTTGATCAGCAGGTGGATTGGATTGATACTTAGTATATCGAAGGCACTCGGGGAAAGTAACATCAGACTCACCTAGTGTCGGGCCTGAGCTTCATAATAAGCTACCTCAAAATTTGAATGCCTCTGAAGGTACTCACTATCATAATCTTGTCGACGTTCTAAACCTCCAATCCTTTCATTTATTAGTTCTATACTCTTTCGTTGTAAGGTCAACTCATTCATCAAATCAGTCAGAGTAGGGGAACTAGAAGGTGGAAGGTCATAACTTGTAGAGGGGACATCTCTACTAGTAGAAGGTTCTTGGCTCCTACTTCCAGTTCTCCATTTCTCAAGAGATTCATAAGTTTTCAAATTACCTTTAATAATGGGTTTCATAGGATAAACCCATTCCTCATCACCTCCAGCTTTCACTCCAAAAAGTTGGCAAAGTGCATAAATAAGGTCAAGATGTCCTAGACCTCCACTTGTTTAACTCCTTGTCGTAGTCAATATATTCTTTAAAATAATTCTCCCCACATTTATATTTATGTTATTCTGAATACAGAAATTCAGAATAGCTCTATCTCTTGTTACCTCACTATGGTGATAAGTCGGTAATAGAGTAGAGAAAATAAAATAGTGTCACGCTTTCAAGGTGGCATTTAACATGGAAGTAGAAAAATTTACCCGTTCTCGTTGCTTAATCTTCCACGTTCCTTTCCCATCAGTGAGAAAGTTGATCACATCATTCAGTGGGCCTTCCATAGTACTGAAGGATTCATAATGACAGCTATAAGAATCTGGGACTTTGTAAAAGGTGTTAATGCGAGCGGCATTAAATTCCACAGGAAATCCCTGCACTTGAATGATTCCATCTTCAGAATAAAACATGTTGGCATAGAATTTTTTCACAATATTTGCAGCGGCCTTATTGGTGGTGTAACAGAAATTTTCCCACCTCCACTCGGTAATAACTCGTTCAATTTCTCCTCCTTGACTCTCAAAAACTCGATCTTGTATACATTTCTTTTCTTCAAAAACTGAAGTAAATCTTGATAGAGGCTTCACATTGACGAAGCGAGACTCATCGAACTCAAGTCGTCTCTTTTTTCATGGAGCCATTTCAATCTAATCACAATTATAGAAAAATTCTAAGATATACTTCAAATATGCAAATAATGGCTTCCAAAAGTCATTCTAAGAGTTCAACACTAAGTTCCATGAATTTCTTTCAAATATTTTCTTCACATTCTCAAAATTTTTGGATCTCTTCAATGTGGAAGAAATCTATGGTGAAAATCAAATAATTTTAGTTTAGAGTGAAGCTCTTACCAAGATATGATCAAATCCAGTATCTAAATGTCTTGAAATCTACTCCCAATCCAAGATCTTTGAAGCCCTAGGTCAAAAATCACTTTTTTCAGAGGAAGGGTGTCGGCACTATTTTTGGTATGGGGTTTGCCCGTAAGAAGCTATCGGTCATCAGAATTGAAATCCCGTTGCCCACTTCGGAAGGACGTTAAAAAATTTTAGTTTTGAAAAAGATGAAGTCAAACTGACCCCATAATTTTCATAGTTTAAATGAAAGAGCGCTTTACCTCAAATCCTGTATCTATCCCGAAGGATGAACACAAGAATTGAGGGTGAGGCTCGATCAAACAAACTAAAGAAAGTTATGGCATCCGTTTGGTCTGCAAAACCAATGTATTGACCGACAAGTTCCCCTATTTAATATAAGGAATTAAATAGGGTTTATATTATGCTGGGTTCGGGAAAAGCTTCCTATAAGGGCAAGCCCCTATAGTTAATTACATCTTAGGCAACATAAGTTACTTAAGAACACTCTCAATAAAATCAATAAAAATTACCTTCAAGGAGTTCAAATTGTAAGGACACTTCAAAGATACCGGACTGAGAAGTGTGAATGGGATTAGTTCAAATTTTGAACATTTTGTTTTGAAGTCCGAAGGAGGAAACACTAGAGGATGTCACAGATTTGAAGGAGAACTTCGGTGACTTCCTAAGCTACCCTATTATTTGGCTTCAATTTAGGAGAAATCATTTAGATGTTTCATCCTGTAATTTTTATTTATTAGGATTTATATTTATGTGAAGCAATCAGCACAAATAACCTTGAAGATGTGAGGATTTAGGTCATGACGAATGACAACCTGAGAATCCTAAGACGAGTTAGGGCTTAGATTGTACAACAGGATTGTACACATGCCTAAAAATATGTTTGAGGATTTATGTTGCACTAAGCAAACAACCTCGAATTCCTATGGCTTTGTTGTTTTAAAGTTAAGGAATGAGTGTATGAGTATAGATCTTCTTGCGGTTGAAGATAGCCAGACTGCCCATCATGTAAGCTCCAACCTCCTCGTTGTAGCATAGTTGAAGTTTTCTAGGTCATTTAGTTATAATGTCAAATCAGGTGACCCTATGGTTAAAGTTCTTTAAATTTTATTTTGGGCATATTAAAGTTGATTAAAGCGACACCGGTCAAGATCCCAAGGTTCCATCGTCCCGACACCACTATTTTCTATTGGAATCACTTAGTCCAAATGAATTTACTAAACTCAACTTAATGAATTCCATAATTTCATTTAGACCATGGGAAAACTCGTTAGCAACCGTAGGTTACCTCCTCCGAGGGTTCCCGATCTTCCAATAGAGATGTTTTTATTTAGTTGAAGTTGTATTTAAGTGAATGTATTAGGTGTGTGTATTGATTTTGAAAGGATTTAAAACTTTAAGTGATCATTATCAAGATAATTTAATCATCATAAATAAGGGTAGAAAATTATTAATTTTCAAAATTATACCCTTAAATTCAAAAGTCATTTTTTGATTAATGTAGTTTCCAAAATTTTAATAATTATGGGAATTATCTTATAATTGGGCAAAATGAAGTGAGTTTCTACCAATTAAGTCCATTTTGATTGCAAATCATCAAATGAGTTAATTAATATCAGAAATTACCTATTTCCCATTTTGATTAAGCCTAAATTTTTATTAAGGCCAAAATATCCAAAATTACACTTTTGCCCCTTAAGGGTTCTAATTTTCATAATTTGTCAAATTTAAAGTTTAATGACCTTGAAATTTTTATGTAACTTTACTGATAGGTACATTAAAATATCAAAGAAGAAAATGTGAATTTTCACAATTTAATTTAATTCATATAATTATTTTTATGCATAAATATGCATCT
>NEWO01000784.1:253732-265886 GCA_003013225.1 Phalaenopsis aphrodite | reverse complement strand
CTTTTTTTTTTCTTTTTTTTTTCTTTTTCTAAGGATTACGATATCTGGATAGCCTTTAATGATTTTGAACTTCACTATCCTCTTTTTAAAGTTAAAAATTTTTTACATTTTTTTTACTTAACAAATTTACATTAACCTAAAGATTTCATAAAGTTTAATTCTTTTCTTTTTTCATGAATTTATTTAATATTTTTAATACTTAAAAAATATAAATTTCTTTTACTAAAAATAGAAAACATAATCTTATTCTCTTTTACCAAATATCTTAGCCCCTAGAATTAACCTTTATTATTGAACATTTTTAATTAAATTTATTATATGTTTAGAAACATAAATATAGTTATTCAAAGATAACCTCTAATACTAAAGGTCTTGTAAAATTTAAAATTTTGAAAATACAGTTAAGTTAGGACAAATAAAATTAAGTTCTTTTCTAACAATGATATTTCTTCTCCCCCCCAAACTTAAATTTTTAAAAGATTTTTACATGAAGAACTTTAAAAATAAGAGGTAAAAGAATATATAAAAAAAATCATACCTGTTGGAGATTCTGATTTTTTAACATAAAATTTGAAATGCTGCAGGTGCTAATAAGAAAACTACAAGGCTAAAAACATTAATATACACATAATACATATAAAATTTGCTGAGAAAGAGCTAATCACAATACATAACAAAGTGCTGAAAATAACAACAAAACTAAATTAAATTCTAAAAATGAAAAAAAGTTTTCCACATTACAGTTTAACATAACATAACAAACAAAGTCTCAATAACATCACAATACAAGCAATACAATCACACAGTACAAACACAAACAAACAAACAAAATAGATCACCAGCCATTATCTTCCTCATCATTGACATCTAACTTTTGTTGCTGATATGGAGTATAAGTATGATGAATAGGGAACTGAACTGTAGGGTCACCCCTCAGATATCTCACTAAAGCATCATCATAAGTAGCATCATATTCAAATTTCTGGCAAATCAGATCATCAGTGTGAGCACTTCTAGCCTCCATATTTTGCATCCAATGATCCATCCTCAAAATATCTCCTTGTTAAATCATCATCTGGTCCAACAACTCCCAGTTGTTGGGGTCACTTGAAGTAGGCTCACTAGGGGTGCTAGAAGTAGAAGGAATATCTCTGGCATGTCTTCCAGATCTCCAATCAACATGGGACTCATATGTCTTGATGTTGGCAGGCCCAATCAATCTATGAGGTTCAATCCTCTCCTCATCAAGTTTTAAATCAACTCTTGCATGCTCACAAAGTGTGTAAATCAGAGCACGGTGAGCCAATCCACCAGTGTTCTCTCCTAGAGCAATATATCAAGTGTTCATATAAATGATAGAGTTTACATTTATATCCATCACTTGCTGAATACAGAAGTTCAAGATGGCTCTATCCTTGGTTACTTCGCTATGATGATTCTTTCGAATCATCCTCCAATAAAAAAAATAATGTCAGACCTTAGATACTACATTTAACATAGATAGGGGAAAGTTAACTTTAACTCCATTCTTTATTTTCCAAGCCCCTTTTCCACTAGTTAGAAAAGAAATAACTTTATCTAAAGTCTGATTTGTAGCAGAAAAAGAATGATATTGGAATCTATACTTATCTTCTAAATGATAAAATTTATTAATTTTTCTTGGAGTAAACTCAACCCTTTTTCCTCGAACAAAAACAAAATCATCAGAAGCTTAAAGAAGGTTGACATAAAATTCCATTATAATCCCAACTACTGCATTGGTAGTAAAATAACAAAAATATTCCAACTGTCGAACAATAATTAAACGTTCAACTTCTCCTCCTAGATTTTTAAAACCTCGGTCATGAATCACTTTTTTATTTTCTTGTAAATTATGAAATTGAGCACTGACTCTAAAGCTAACAAATCTCTGCTCGTCATATTGTAGTTTTTCGTTTGCTTGATCTAGGTGTCATATGAAATCTAAAAGAAATTTAAAAAATTTTGAATAAATACCAAAATTCCAAAAATTAAATTGTAATATATTTTAAACTTCAAATATGTAAATAAGAGTTCATCACCAAAGAATTTTGTCAAAAATTTCTCAAAAAATTTCCATATTTATGGATCCATGCAATGTGAGAATAATCCTCGGTGAAAATAAAAAAATTTTGGTTTAAAGTGTAGCACTTAGCTAGAGAAGATGAAATCCCAAGTCTTTTAGCCTCTAAATCATCTCAATCCGCCAAAAATCAAGCCCTAGCCGCCCAAACCAAAGGTTGAAGTTGACTTAAGAGTAAAAAATGATGGTCATGGTAAAAATTGCAAGTTTTTAGGGGTTTAATCTACTGTCGGGTTGAGGGCGCCTTCAATGCCAATGCCAGCATCGTCGGCGCTGAAGGCTCGAAAAATTCCATATTTTGATTTTTGTAATTTTCAATTTCCTGTCAACTTACTCCAAAAATTTTTAGTATTTTAGACGCAAATTTTTATCTAACAATAATTTACAAATAAAACATTTCACGAACAACAACAAAATAACTTTTATATATGAAAGTACACTTTTTACAAACATATTTTTTTACTTACAAAATCACACATATTAAAAAAACTAATTATAAATCAGCGTCAAAATCAAGTCACAACACTAAACGTTGTCACAAAACTATACACACAATCAAAGTTCAGAATTCTAAAGCAAAAACAAACCAAATCAAATTACATCCTCACAATTACACTAAATATATATAATGTTCTACAATAGATGGAGAATCTAAAGCCTTCAATTATTACGCATCGTCTTTAGTGCTTTCTCCTACTTTGATATCTTCTATAGATTGGCAATAAACATATAAGTTATAGAAGGATCAGTACATGAGATGATCTGCTTTCTACGATCCACCCATTTTCTTTAAACATCCGAACTAATCCTGCTTCAAAAGTTCTAGCGTGATCAAAATTTTCTTTCTTTCTCCAATCTAGGTGATCAAAAAGGTATTTAAGATCTTATACTGCATTTATAATAGTCTGAAGTTTCCTTTCAATGTTCTTCAATTTCTTTTCCAAAGCAAGCAAACTTCCAACTATTGGTGGTATTAATGGAGTTGATGCATTTGAAGATTGATCTATGATGGCATCTAATAATTTATTTCCATCTCCAAAATAATTCTCTTCAATAGGGATCATGGGCTCCCAAGGTAATAAAGTCTTTTGTTAACTTTCATATGACACTTGGGCTGGACTGAAAATCAAAAAGATGGTAGATGGATGCCCAAGTCCATAAATTGGTCCATTAGTAAGGATACCCATAATAGATTTAAATATAATAGACCCTATATCAATGGGGTTTTCCATTTTAATGCAGTAATATAAAAAAGCACATTCTTTGGTGACTCTACTACTTTTTATAGTAGGGAGTAACTTTGCAACAATAAAGAAATGACATTGCTTCAAGAATAGATTAAGTAATGAAGTGGAGAAACTAACATATCCTTCATCTCTTACCTCCCACATCTCACTTTTATCCGTCAGAAGATTATACATGTCTTGCATCAAATCTTATGTAAGAATGAAATTTGTGTAATGACAGATTTGAACATTTTCTATCACATACAATTCAT
The DNA here is from genome assembly GCA_003013225.1 of Phalaenopsis aphrodite. Lineage (NCBI taxonomy): Eukaryota > Viridiplantae > Streptophyta > Magnoliopsida > Asparagales > Orchidaceae > Phalaenopsis > Phalaenopsis aphrodite. The sequence goes on along the minus strand of NEWO01000784.1, from coordinate 262,287 downwards.
TAATCTATGTAGAAGTAAATGGTATAGCTTCCTTGTACGAAGGCAACACCATGAGTAATTCCATGTAAGTTTGCATAAAACTCCTTCACCATAGGTACGTCAACCGTAGAAATAGTGTAACACAGAACTTCCCAACGGCTTTGCAGAATGATCTTATCAATCGAACCAATTGGATTGATCATTCCATGATTAACAAATCCTCTTTCCTTGATCAATCTCCTCTTCATAATAACTTTATCGTATAATCACTGCGCGTCAAAACTAATAAATTTTCTTTTGTTGAAAACTCCATACCTCAAAGCATTTTTGGAATTAGAAGCCATGAAATCCAAAAATAAGAAGTCTTGAGGCATCCAAGAATGTTTCTAGGCCTTTTTAAACTCTTCCCGGTGGTTATTACGAAGTGAAATAAAGCCAAAATCTGTCAAAAGACATCTAAAACTGTCCAACCATACTCGGCGCCGTCGACGCTCCCGATTGGCACTGATGACCCTGATGTCCATTATCTAGGGCATCGTCGGTGCCAGTGGCCAAAATTGCTACTTTCATATTTTTTGTTATTCAATTTGATTCCAAATTTTCCTCCAATACCGATATTTGACTTAATTTGTAACAAATACAATTGTGTAAAATTATTAACTACTAATATATAAGACACTTTATCAAACAAAATAGTAATACATAACAATATAAGTATGGGTTTCCTCCCACAAAATGCTTGGTTTAACGTGGTCAGCCTGATATACCATTTATTTTGTTGGGTTGACTTAACATTAAAACTTCTTTAAACTGAGATATGTGTCTTTCATAATAATATTTCAAACGATGCCCATTAACTTTAAATATCTTTCCAGTGTTAGGATCTTTAATAACAATAGTTCCATAATGATAGACTTTAATCACTTTAAATTGTCCTAACCATCTAGATTTTAGTTTTCCTTAAAATAATCTCAATCTTATATTATATAGTAGAACTTCTTTTCCAGGTTCAAATTTCTTCTTAATAATATTCTGATCATGCCATGTTTTCATTTTCTCTTTATAGATTTTTGCATTATCATATGCTTCATTTTTAATCTCCTGAAGTTCATTGAGTTGCAATAAAATTTTCTCACCGTCATCCTTTAAATTAAAATTAAATTCTTTAATAGCCCAAAATGCTTTATGTTCCAATTCTACTGGTAAATGACATGTTTTTTAGAAATCAATCTATATGGGGACATTCCTATAAAAGTTTTATAAGCAGTTCTGTAGGACCATAATGCAGTAACTAGTCTAACAGACCAATCTAATTTATAAGAATTTACAGTTTTTTTCTAAAATGCGTTTAATTTCACAATTTGTTATTTTTGCTAGAACATTAGTCTGAGGATGATAGGCAGTAGAGAAGATACGCATTATATCATATTTCTTAATCAATTTTTTGATTCTCTTATTCCTGAAATAAGATCCTCCATCAGTAATGATTACTCTCAGCATTCCATATCATGTAAAAATATTTTTAATTAAAAATTTAGAAACATTCCGAGCATCACATCTAGACACTGCAATAGCTTCAATCCACTTAGACATATAATCAACAACAAGTAATATATATAAATTTACAAATGAAGGCATAAATGGTCCCATAAAGTCTAATCCCCACACATCAAAATTTCAACTTATAATGTGTAATTTAGAGACATTTCATTTCTTCTAGAAATATTTCCCACTCGTTGACATCTATCACATGTTTTAATATATTCATTAACATCTCTAAGAATAGTAGGCCAATAAAATCATGCTTGCAAAATTTTATATGCAGTTCTACTTGTTCCAAAATGTCCTCTAAATTCAGAATCGTGGAATCTTTCAATTATCTATTGAGTTTCTTCATAAGGCACACATCTTTCAATAATTATATCTTTACATTGTTCATATAAATATGGCTCATCCCAAAAATAGTCTTTCAAATCATAGAAAAATTTCTTTAATTGTGGAATCTTGATATCAGGTGGTAGAATATCATTTACAATATAGTTTACTATATCAACATACCATGGTACATCCATTTCATCAATACTATATAAATGTTGATCAGAAAAATTTTCTAAATTTTCAATTACAAAATTGGTTAATATTTCTATTTCTATTCTAGACAAATGATCAGCTATTTGATTATCATTTCCATTTCTGTCAACCACGGTAAAATCAAACTCTTGCAATAGACGTATCCATCTAATTAATCTTGGTTTAGCATCCCTCTTTTACATTAAGTATTAAATAGCAGAATGATTTGTATGCACTACACATCTAGTTCTAATTAAATAAGGTCTAAATTTATCAAAGGCATAAACAATAGCTAATAACTCTCTTTCTATAGTAGTATAATTAATTTAAGCATTATTTAGAGTTTTACTAGCATAATATATAACATTAAAAACTTTGTCGTCCCTTTGTCCTTATACAGCCTCAATAACATAATCACTAGCATCGCACAATATTTCAAATAGTTTCTCCCAGTCAGATGGTACAATTATAGGTGCAATGATTATTTTTTTCTTTAATAATTCAAATGATGTTATGTGTTCCTCATTAAAATCAAATTTTGTATCTTTTTCTTAAAGTTGGCATAGGGGTTTAGTTATTTTTTATTATTTTTTTATGTAGCGCCTGTAAAAACCAGTATGTCCTAAAAAACTTCTCACCCCTTTAACACTGTTAGGAGGTGGTAATTTTTCTATAACTTGGATTTTTGCAGGATCTACTTTCATGCCTTTTCAGAAAATTTATGCCTAAGAACAATACCTCATGCAACCATAAATTGACATTTTTCCCAATTTAAAACTAGGTTGATTTTTTCACATACTTCTAAAACTTTTTTTAAATTATTAAGACATAAACCAAACGAAGTCCCAAACACTGAAAAATTATCCATAAACACTTCTATTCTATGCTCTATAAAACTGCTGAAAATTGACATCATGCATCTTTGAAATGTTGCAGGTGCATTGCATAGTCCAAAAGGCATTCTATGAAAAGCAAATGTTTTGTATGGGCTTGTAAACATTGTTTTCTCTTAATCATCTAGAGCAATTGGAATTTGGTGATATCTAGTATATCCATCTAACATGCAATAATATTTGTTCCCAGCCAATCTATCCAACAATTTGTCTAGAAAGGGTAAAAGAAAGTGATCTTTTCTGGTGACCATATTTAGTTTCTATAGTCAATGCAAATTCGCCAACCAGTCACTTGTCTTATTGATATTAATTCACTTTTCTCATTTTCTTTAACAGTCACTCCTCCATTCTTCAGAACATGATAAATAGGGCTTACCCAAGTGCTATATGAAATATGATATATAGAATTTCAGCATCTAACCACTTTAAAATCTCTTTTTTTAACAATTTCTTTCTTTATTGGGTTTAATCTCTATCAAATTTTGTTCCTGAATTTTAGTTAACTCAGAAGATATAATAATAGGCAATGTAGATGACTCTCCTAAAAATACATATTTTAAATGGGGCAGGTAATATCTTTAATTCAAGTTCACACGGTTTAATACTTGAAGGAATAAGATTTTTACTATGATTTTTCAGCAAGTCTAATGCTTCAAATTTTCCCTAAATATAATCTAAATCTTCTTCTTTTACATCATCTTCAGTATCAAAAATTTCTCCTTGCTTTAATTTATCTTCAAACTCATTCTTAAGTTGTTCATTACTAAGATAATAAGCTACGTCCATCCTGAAACATTCATTATCTATTTTTATTGCAGGATATTTCATAGCTTTTGCTATATTAAATTTCACTTCTTGTCATTAAACCTCATTATTAATTCTCCTTTTTGCACATCTTTTATAGCTCTCCCTGTTGCGAGAAAAGGTCTTCCTAAAATAATAGGAAGCTTTTTATCTTCCTCCATATCCAATATTATAAAGTCTGCAAGGAAAATAAATTTATTCACTTCTACTAGCACATCTTCTATAACTCCTTTCGGATAAATTATTGATTGATCAGCTAATTGAAGAGTTACACTAGTAGGGGAAATTTCTCTCAAATTAAACATTTAAAAATTGATAAAGGCATAAGATTGATACTCGCTCCTAAATCACATAATGCTTTTCCGTAAAACTTTTCTCCAATTGCACAAGGTACAGTAAAACTACCAGGATCTTTTAATTTTTTAAGAAGATTTTTATGAATAATAGCACTACACTCTTCACTGAGTGCAATGGTCTCATGAGCTTGTAAACTTCCTTTTCTTGTTTAATACATCCTTCATAAATTTCACATAACTTGGAATTTGTTCCAAAGCTTTAACAAAAGGAATATTTATCGTTGACTTTTTAAGGATTTTAAAAAATTTTGTAAATTGTTTATCTTTATTCTTCTGCTTCAGTCTTTGAGGAAATGGAGGTAATGGTTTCTCTACAAGGACCTGTGTTTGTTTATTTTTTTGTTGATCATTTTCCATTTCTTCCTTCTCTTCATTAACTTCAATTTCTCTTTGGATCCTTCTTTCAACTTCTTTTCCACTTCATAATTGAATAGCTTTCATTTGCTCTTTATTTTGATCTTTTGGATTAACTTCCACAGTACTTGGTAAAATTCCAGAAGGTCTATTACTAAGTGTAGTAGCAATATGTCCTAATTGATTTTCAATATTTCTAATAGCAGCCCCTTGATTCTATGTTTGATTTCCCATATTCATTACTTCTTCCAACGTCAACTTCTTTTCCTTAACTTGTGGGTTAGGGTTGTAATAAGATTGAAAATTAGGATTTCGTTGATTGTTCAAATTTCCGGATGCAGTCACTGAATTGTTATAATTATTTCAACTAAAATTAAGGTGATTTTTCTATCCAAGGTTAAAATAGTTAGAATAGGGATTGTTATTTTGATTATTTATAGTGTTTAAAGAAAAAGGATTCATGTGGTCGGCCCTACGTAGTGGGATTAAGGCTTTGTTATTGTTGTTGTTGTATAGTGTTTAAAGTTTTATAAGATGATTGAATATCAATAATCTGTCCTGATGAATTCTCCTCTAATACTAGGGGTATTTGAGAATAATTCACTCCCATTTGATCAATATTTTTAGAAATAACAGCAATTTGAGATGCCAAAATCGACATTGCATCAGAATCATGAATACAACCTACTCTCTTAGGATTTACCCTTTCAGAGGGCCATTGAAAATTATTAGTAGCCATTTCTTCAATTAAAGAATATGTTTCATCAAAAGGTTTTGACATTAATGAACCACCCGCAGCAACATCTATAATAGACCTAAGCGATGCTAATATTGTATTGTAAAATGTTTGAATTATTAACCAATCTGGTAAAGCATGGTGTGGACACTTTCTAAGAAGATCTTTAAATCTTTCACAGGCTTCATATATCAATTCGCCTTCAAACTGATAGAAAGATGTAATATCATTTCTAAGCTTAGTGGTTTTCGAGGGTGAAAAATATTTAGCCAAGAATTTTGTGATAGTTCTCCCTAAGATCTAATAGATCCATGTTGTAACAAAATTAACCAAGCCTTGACTTTATTCCTTAATGAAAAAGAAAAAATTCTAAGCCGAACAGCATCATTAGAAACTCCATCATATTTAATGTAGCACAAATTTCAAGAAAACTAGTAAGATGTAAGTTAGGATCTTCAGTAGGTGATCCTCCAAACTGAATATTTTGTATCATCTGGATAATAGCAGGTTTAAGGTCAAGTGAAGTTCATCTATTGTTGGATTCTCATAATCCTTTAAAGGTCTTTGTCAATTTTTATTTATTGGATTATTTAAGTTATTCGCCATTTCTTGTAAATTTTTAATTTCTCTTTATTGTTTTCGAATTTTTCTAATAGTATGTTCCAATTCCGAATCGTAAGGTACTAAACCTTTAGATCCACTATTTTGCATAAACAAAAAAAGAAAGCAAAGAAAAATAAACACTCTAATAAAAATATTTCTCTTTGGATTTTTTATTTTTTTATTTTTTAAATTTTTTATGGTATATATATTATCTATAAATTTCCAAATTTATCAAAACTATTTAACTCAACAGTTGTCTTCCCTGGCAACGGCGCCAAAAACTTGGTTCGAATTTTTTATTGTGATAAATTGTATAAAATTTAAATAAGTATAGTCAATTAATATTCAGATTCTACGCAAGTATACGTATCATTATGAAGTAATAATGAAATTTCTATTTAAGCCCCAAATATCGATCCCACAGGGAAGGTTTAAATTGGAAATGATAAATTTTCTATGAAATTCACTAAAAGTCAATTAAAATCACTGTCACTAATTTCAATTGTTGAGATGTAATCAAAAGTAAATTTCTAAACTTTTATTAAATCAAAAATGCAAAGTTTAAAACAGTAAATCCTAATCTATTAACTATGTTTATGTAACAAATATTCTTATATGAAAAAACATCATTCCCACTATAATGAGGCTATGATAAAATGAGATGAGATAAATATTCATAATATGTATTGTGTCAAATAGGAGCAATTTTAATTCTCTACCCTGATACAGTGCATAGAAAATCATTGGCTAATCTGAGTGTTTAGTCAATAAATTTGTGGCTAGGCTAGGAGGATACCGGCTCCCACTTCAGAGCTCTCATTTCCCTTCACCTGAAGGCTAGCTCTCGTTTCAGTTTTTAAATAGTAAGACCGAATTGAAGATTTTAGTCTGTCACCCTAAAGGTTCTCCAATTCTACACCCAACAAAAAATATTTCTCTATTTATTTACACTTAATTTCATGAACGATGTTCTCCTCCATGGAATCAAATGTGATCCTCACTCTGTTGTAGAACTCATACTCCATTTTCCGTATCATATGTTTCACAACACATTTGACAGCAACTTTATATATGCTTAAAATTACAAGTATTTATTACTAATGCTAGAATATTTCATTCTTCAGCAACGACACTAAAAACTTGACAATAAATATAGATTCAATAAATATGTATATATTAAATATTCAATAATGGTAAAGTCATGTTTATCAACGTAAGTATACGTATCACTCAAGTAATATTGGGCTCTAATGGAGTCCTAGATATCGATCTCACAGAGAGTAATATTAGAACTACAAACTAAGATTTTACAAAAACAAGACTTAATCACAACAATGTAATTCAAATTGCTTATCTGTCACAAATAGATAATTGAAATAAATATGTAATTTTGATAACTCTTAATTAACTAATTATATTAATAAATTTTCTAACGTGATATTCAATATACAAGAAAGCATCTTTCTCCTTGTCAAGAAATTATAGTGAATGGATAAAGTGAATCAGTTCAAATTGTAATGTGTCAAATAGGAGCATATCTATTCTTTTCCCTTTGGTCCAAGCAAAAAGAACATTGACTAATCTTATGCTTATTTACTAAATTTCCAGCTAGGTTGGGAGGATACCGTCTCTCACTTCGGAGCTCCCACGTTCCCCTCGCCTGAGGGCTCACATCTACACATTAACACCCAAACAATAGGACCGAATTGGAGATTTTAGTCTGTCACTAAAAAATCTCCAATTCTACGCCCGATAATTTTATTTCTCTATTTATTTGCACCCAACTTCCAAGGGCTTTGACCTCCCTGAATCTTGAATGTAATCTTCACTTTAGTTGTAAAACTCAACATATTTTAACAAATCAATTGTCCATATTGAAAGTAAATTAAGATCGAAGTGAAAAGATCTTCACAACTTCTTTAACATTTTCAAGACTCAACAAATTTAATTAACCATTTTAAAAATCTCAAGACAAAGAGAAAGAGAGACAAAACTACTCAGAACTCATTGGGAAGACACAATAAAACTCGGAATTCATATATAAAAGCAAAGTCATACAAACTACAACAAGTAAATAACACTTATCTCTAACTTCTCCCCAAGCAAACTCCTCAAAGTTCCTCTGAATCTCTTCCTTTCTTTACAACACACAAAATTCCTCTTTGAAGCAGCAAGGAGAAAGAAATCTCTCACTTTCCCTCCACTCTTACAATCACTCGAAGAATTCCTCATAATCTAACCCTAAAGTAAACTCTCTACACACTACTGGAACCTATCTAACCTCCAAGCCTCTCCCCCTCCCAATTTTCTAATTTTCGGCCAAAATCTTCTTTTAAAGTTGTAGAACAGTTATCCCAAGAGTTGCCTAAGATTCCCTCCAAAGATCATCCACATTCAATGCCCCTTTGGACATAACCGCCGATCTCACCATCGGCGGCCTCGAGGGCACCGTCGGCAGGCCTTCTAAATTAATTGATTTGGAGTCTCAGGAATTTCTCACCATCGGCACTGTTGGGCTCACCGTCGGCACCCTAGTTCAATCCTTCACATTTTGGTCCTTTACGCTCCAAATTTGCTCCTTTTTGCATCTTTTTGCTCCAATGACTATAATTCATCGTGCCTTCAACAAAACATCAAAAATACATTTTTTTGAAGTGCAATATCATCAAAAACAATGTAAAATAGGTATGAAAATCTCAACATATTTTCCTTTGGTCAAAATCCCCCAAACTTAACTATTACTTGTCCTCAAGTAATTTT
>NEWO01000784.1:231205-249340 GCA_003013225.1 Phalaenopsis aphrodite | reverse complement strand
GAAATATGAACTTAGGAATCAAATTTTAAAGTTTAAAAGGAGTAACTCCCGCCTAAAACTGCCAAAAACCATCCATTCAAACTTCAGAAACGATCATCCCGCCTGTCTCGCCATCGGTGGTGCCGAGAGCGCCGTTGATGAGCCTTCAGAATTTAATTTCCTAGACTCTCGGAAAAAACCCACTGTCGGTGGCAAAAATTGCACAGTTTCGCTCTGGTCTGAATGCGCTCCAATTTTTCTTTATATATCTAATTTTTATGATTATTCAAGGGTAAATATGAGTAGTAGAGTTCAATACTACCACAAAATAATAGTAATTTTAAATAAAACTACTATAATCACAATAAAAATAAAGATAATTATGGGTTGCCTCTCATAAAGCGCTTGGTTTAACGTCGTCAGCCCTACCTATTCAGGTATTATTCATGCTGACTCATCATTAAAACCTCTTTAAAATTTTGTTTTTTACCCTCAAAATATGATTTTAATCTGTGTCCATTTACTTTAAATCTATTTCCAATTTTTTGATCTTCGATTTCAACAGCTCCGTAAATATAAACTTGAGTCACAATAAAGGGTCCTAACCAACGAGTCTTCAATTTCCCAGGGAATAACTTCAGCCTTGTATTGTAAAGTAGAACTTCGTGTCCTGGTTCAAAGTTATTCTAGTTATTCTTCCGATCATGCCATAACTTTAGTCTCTCCTTATAAATTTTGTCGTTATCATAAGATTCATTTCTTAATTCTTTCAATTCATTTAATTGTAACAATCTCTTATTTCCAGCATCTTGCAAATTGTAATTGAACTCTTTAATCACCCAATATTCTTTATGCTCTAATTCTACTAGTAAGTGACAAGTCTTTCCAAAAATCAGTCTGTAAGGAGTCATTCCAATATAAGTTTTATAAGTAGTCCTGTAAGCCCATAACGTAGCATCCAATCTAGTGGACCAATCTATTCTACTAGGGTTTACAGTCTTTTAAAGTATTTGTTTAATCTCTCGATTAGAATTTTCAACTAACCGACTGGTTTGAGGGTGATAGGCAGTAGAGATTCTATGAATAATATTAAACTTTTCTGTCAATCGCTGCATATATTTATTCCTAAAATGGGATCCTCCGTCAGTAATAATCATTATCGGTATCCCATATCTAGTGAAAATATTTTTCATTAAAAATCTTGAAACACTTTTAGCATCACATTGAGGTAAAGCTTGTGCTTCAATCCACTTTGAAACATAGTCTACTGCAATTAATATATATAAGTTCCCAATTGAAGGAATAAATGTTCCCATGAAATATAATCCCCAAACATCAAAGATCTCAACTTCTAATAAGAAATTCAGAGGCATTTCATTTCTTCTAGATATATTGCCTACTCGCTGGCATCGATCACAAGTTTTTATGTATTTGTAAACATCTCTAAAGATAGTAGGGCAGAAGAATCCAACTTGTAAAATTTTATAAGCAGTTTTATCAATCCCAAAATGTCCTCCAAATTAAGAATCATGACATTTTTAAATTATTAGATCAGTTTCTTCATAAGGTACACATCTTCTCATAATAAGATCCTTACATTATTTATATAAGTTAGGCTCATCCCAAAAATATGCTTTCGCATCATGAATGAATTTTTTTTCTGTTGCAATGTCAGCATAGGTGGTAAGATATCACTTATAATATAATTAACAATATTAGCATACCATGATATTTTCCACTGATTAATATTATAAAGTTGTTAATCAGGGAAACTATCTATAATTTCATTGTTGATATTAGATAATTCATGGTTTTCTAATCTCGACAAATGATCAGCAATTTGATTATCATTTCCCTTTCTATATATAACTACAAGCTCAAATTCTTTCATCAAAAGTATCCATCTAATTAACCTTGGTTTGACATCCTTCTTTTGCATTAGATATTTAACTATAATATCAGCTAAGGTCCACCCAAAATCTTTCTTATATCTTTTTAATGTATCCAACAGTCTTTTCTCTTGCAAATCATTTAATCTTGATGATATAATAACAGGTAGTGTAGATGAGTCTCCCAGAAACACATACTTCAAGTGGTTAGGGAATATTTTCAACTCAAGTTCAGGTGGTTTTATAATTGACGGAACTAGATTTTTATCAGCATTTTCTGTAATATCCAACATCTCAAATCTTCTTTGAATATAATCTTATTCTTCATTTTCTATTTCGTCCAACATAACTTCATTACTATCTTCAAATTTTTCTTTTTCTCCAAAATGTTCTTTAAAATGCTCATTCATTAGATGTTCACTAATTTCCATGTGAAAACATTCATTATCCCTTTCAACAGCAGGGTATTTCATAGATTTCACAATGTTAAAAGTCACTTCTTAATCGTTAACTTCATAGTCAATTCTCCTTTTTGAACATCTATCATAGCTTTTCCAGTAGCTAAAAACGGTATCCCTAAAACAATAGGTATTTCTTTATCTTCCTCCATATCCAAAACAATGAAATCCATAGGAAAGATAATTTTATCAACATTTACTAACACATCTTCTATAACTCCCTTAAGATAAGTAACTAAACGATCTGCTAACTAAAGAGTTATAGAAGTAGGTGAGACTTCTCCTAATCTTAATCTTTTGAAATTTGATATAGACATAAGATTAATGTTGGCTCCAAAATCACATAAAGCTCTTCCATAAAATATTTCACCGATAGCACAGGATATGGTGAAACTACCTGGATCTTTTAATTTTTCAGGAAGTTTTTTCTAAATAATTGCACTACACTCTTTGCTAAGTGCAACAGTTTCATTATCAGTGAATTTCCTTTTTTGTTTAGAATATCTTTCATAAATTTCACATAATTGGGCATTTGCTCTAAAGCTTCTACGAAGGGAATATTTACAATTAATTTCTTAAGATTTTCTAAAAGCTTATAAATTTATTAATTTCTGTTTGTGTTGCTTCAATCTTTGAGGAAACGGTGGTGGAAGTTTCTCCACAGTGATTTTCATTGGTGTAAGTGGATATTCTATATCTGGGTATTCATGATTCTTTTCTTTTTTCGTATCCACTTTCTCTTTATCAGTTTTCATTTCTTTCTGTACTCTTGTTTCCAATTCTTTTCCACTTTGTAATTGTATCGCTTTTATTTGTTCTTTTCCTTGATCTTTAGGATTTGGTTCCACGGTACTAGGAAAATTTCCCAATGTTCGGTTACTAAGAGCAGTAGCTATATGCCTTCATTGATTTTCAATATTCTTAATAGCAGTTTCTTGATTTTGTAATTGATTTCCTTGAATTTGTAATTGATTTCCTTGATTTTGCAATTGTTGACCCATGTTTAATACCATCTCTTCCATAGACAACTTCTTTTCCTTAATTTGTGTGTTACTGTTAAATCCTGGAGGATAAGAAGGTCTATATTAACATTTCCTTGGTTGGAAGAATTTCCCAATGGGTTGACTGGGTTGTTCATCCATTGTTGATTTGTAGCAGAATTGTTATTCCAATTAGAATTTGGATGATTCTTCCAACATGAGCTATAATAGTTTGAATAAAGGTTGTCGGGTCTATTAATAGCATTTAAAGTCTCATACAAAGGTTGAACACCCATAAATTTCCCAGATAAATTATCTTCCATCATAGTGGGTGTTGGAGAATAATTCATTCCATAATTATCTAATTTCTTTGATATTGCAGCAATCTGCCAAGCTAACATAGATATTGCATCAGAATCATGGATACTAGCTACTCTTTTAGAATTTACCCTTTAAGAGAGCCATTGAAAATTGTTGGTAGCCATCTCTTCTATTAACGAATAAGCCTCACCAAAAGGTTTTGACATTAAAGAACCATCAGCCGCGGCATCTATAATCAATCTAAGTGATCCCACTAATCTATTATAAAAAGTTTTAATTATCAACCAATCTTGTAACGAATGATGAGGGCACTTCCTAAGAAGATCTTTAAATCTCTCCCAAGCTTCATATATTGACTCTCCATTAATGTGACAAAATGATGTTATGTCATTTCTATGTTTAGCAGTTTTGGATGGAGGGAAATATTTAGATAGAAATTTCTTTGAAAGTTCTCCCTAAGTTCTAATAGATCCAGGTGCTAACAAATTTAACCACAACTTAGCCTTATCCCTAAGTGAAAAAGGAAAAAAGTCTAAGTTTAACAACATCATTTGAAACTGTCATATTTAAAGGTAGCACAAATTCTTAAAAACTAGCGAGGTGTAAATTAGTATATTCATTTGGAGTACCTTTGAATTGATTGTTTTGTACCATTTGGATAATAATAGGTTTAAGCTCAAATGAATTAGCAGATACATCAGGATTTTGGATAGATAAGTGAATTTCATGTGATGTAGGATTTGCATAATCTCTTAGAGGTCTAGATTGGTGTTCATTTTCTATTCATTGATTTTTCACATTATTTTCCATTGTGTCAGGATTTCTAGGTTCTCTTCTCAGTCTTCTAATTTTTCTAACAGTGTGTTCTAATTCTGAATCATAGGGTATAGGATTTTCAGGTCCAAATTTACGTATACAATTGAAATCAGTACACAGAAAAATAGCTAACTAAATATGAAAATAAGTTGCAATTCAAGTAAAAATTTTCTAATTGTCCTAATTTGTCCTTTACTCTAATTATGCTTCTTGTTTACTCCCTAAGAACGACGCCAAAAACTTGATAGCGACTTTATATATGCTTAAAAAAATAAGTATTTAATACTGCTGCCTAAAGATTTAATTCCTCAGCAACGACACAAAAAACTTGATAACGATTATAGATTCAACAAAGATGTATATATTAAATATTCAATAATGATAAAATCATACTTATCAATGCAAGTATATGTATCGCTCAAGTATTATAGGGCTCTAATGGAGTCCTAGACATCGATTCCATAGGGAGTAATAATAGAACAACGAATTAAGATTTTAGAAAAGCAAGACTTAATCACAACCATATAATTCAAAATGCTTATCTATCACTAATAGGCGATTGAATTAAATATGTAATTTTGATAACTCTTAAATAACTAATTATATTAATAAAGTTTCTAACATGATATTCAATATCTAAGAAAGCATCCTTCTCCTTGTCAATAAATTATAGTGAATAGATAAACGGAATAAGTTCAAATTGTATTGTGCCAAATGAGAGCATACCTATTCTTTAACCTTTGGTCCAAGCATAAAGAACATTGACTAATCCTATGCTTCTTTACTAAATCTGTGGCTAGGCTGGGATGATACCGGCTCTAACTTCGGAGCTCCCATGTTTCACTCGCCCGAGGACTAACATCTACACTTTAGCACCCAAACGATAGGAACGAATTGGGGATTTTAGTCTGCCACTCTAAGATTTTCAATTCTACGCCCGATAATTTTATCTCCCTATTTATCTGCACCCAACTTCCAAGGGCTTTGACCTCTCTCAATCTTGGATGTAATCTTCACTTTAATTGTAAAGCTCAACATATTTTAACAAATCAGTTGACCATATTGAAAGTAAATTAAGATCGAAGTGAAAAGATCATCACAACTTCTTTAACATTTTCAAGGCTCAACCAACTCAAATCACCATTTCACAAATCTGAAGACAAGGAGAAATATAGATAAAACTACTGAGAACTCATAGGGAAGACACAATAAAACTTGAAATTCATGTATGAAAGCAAAGTCATACAAACAACAACATATAAATAACACTTATCTCTAACTTCTCCCCAAGAAAACTCCTTGAAGTTCCTCTGAACCTCTTCCTTTCTTTACAGCACATAGAACTCCTCTTCAAAGTGGCAAGGAGGAAGAAATCTCTCACTTTTCATCCACTCTTGCAATCTCTCGAAGAATTCCTAACAATCTAACCCTAAATTAAACTCTCAACACACTACTGAAACCTCTCTAACCTCCAGGCCTCCCCCCTTCCCAATTTTCTAATTTTAGTCAAAATCTTCTTTTAATGTTGTAGAAGAGTTTTCCTAAGAGTTGCCTAAGCATTCCTCCAAAAATTGTCCACATTCAATGCAACTTTGGACATAACCGCCAATCTCGCCGTCAGCGGCCTCAAGGGTGTCGTCGGCGGGCCTTCTAAATTAATTGATATGGAGTCTCGTGAATTTCTCGTTGTCGGCGTCGTTGGTGCCCTAGTTCAATTTTTCACATTTTGGTCATTTTTGCTCCAAATTTGCTTCTTTTTGCATCTTTTTGCTCCAATGACCATAATTCATCATACCTGTAACAAAACATCAAAAATACCTTTCTTTAAAGTGCAATATCATAAAAAAAAGTGTAAAATAGGTAAGAAAATCTCAACATATTTTCCTTTGGTCAACATTTTAATAATTCAATTGGCCAAATCAAAATGTAAATTAAGTTTGGAGTTGAAAAATCATCACAATTTATTTTACTTTTTAATATTGGCATATCCATATTATCTCTTCATTTCACCATATCTCAATGTAGGGAGAAAGATAAAGGGAACTACTCAGACTTCATTAGAAAGAAATAACAAAACACAAATTTCATATATAAAAGAAAGTTCATACAACACTGATAAACAAACAATACTTATCTGAAAACTCTTTCTCAAAGCAAATCCTTTATAGCATTTCTTTAAAAATGCAGGAAGAAGATATCTCTCACTTTTCTCCTTCTCCATTACTCTTACAAAAAGTTTCACACTAAATCCCCCCACAAAAACTCTAAACTATGAAAGAAAAATAAAAAAAAATTGACTCCAATATGGAAGTGGAATGGAAGATTGTGGTGTGAAAAATGAACATAAAGGAGTAAAAAACATAGAGAAGCACTTTTTTTTTATGAAATTCGGCCCCAAATAGAGACCAAGGTCGGTTCTCCAAGAGGTGCCTCCAAAAACTCTTTAAAAAAATCATCCAAATACATCAAACCTTCTAGAAACGGGGTCTGCACCGCCTTTGGCATCGTCAGCACTGGTCTGGCGCTGTCGGCGTTGAGTAAAAATCTCTAGCCTTAAATTGTTCTGCGCCGTCGGCGCTGAACATTTCTTCAAAAACTTAATTTTTTAATCCTTTTTGCTTTCTTTTTACTTTATGCCATAAAAATCAACAACCTGTTAGAAAACATCAAAATACCATCCATTAAAGTGCAATATCACAAAAAATGAGTATAAAATCTGAGTCTAAAAATGCTTATATTTTTGGTGTATCATTAACCACCACCGCCGACCACTTTCTTTTTATTTTGAGTGTTAGTTTGTGTTGTGAGTGAAGGAGGAGAATTCAAAAGAACTTCAAGACATTTATTGGAGAGAAATTAAGATAAGTGTTTATCTTTGTGACTACACTTGATTTTAATCGAGATTTCTTATTTACGTGCATGATTTTAACTTTTAAACTCATGTGTGGTTGTGTTTTCTCCATAGATTCTAAGTAGTTTTCTTTATATTTTTCTTAAAATGATAAGTGATTAATTGTTTGATGGATTTTGTGTGAATTATTATACTTCAATGTTGGAAGAAGTTGTGATGATTTGAAGCCTTACATTTCATTTACTTCTTGATTTGGCCAATTAAGATGTTAATACCTGTTGAGAACATGTAAAATCTGAGATGGTATTGTCTCAGTCAACAAATTGTTAGAATCACATATTGATTTCATGATTGAAAATCTATTTCATGGAGTTTATTGCAAATAAATAGAGAAATAAACTTTTTAAGGGTGTAGAATTAGAGGACTTTAGAGTGACAGGCTAAAGCTCCCAAATTAATTTATAGTTTTAGGTTTTGATATGAGATGTTAGCCCCCAAGTGGAAGGAGAAGAGGGAACTCTAGAGTGAGAGCTAGTATCTTCCCTACCTAATAAATCCTCAAGACTATTCAAACTTTAGAGTAGCTAATGTTCTTTATAACATTTCTTGTAAGGGCAAAGAATATTATTGCTCCTATTTAACACAACACAGTTTGTATACTTCCACAACAGAATTTTTATACTTATTACAGATTCATGATAAGGAAAAAGATATTTATTTTTGAAACCTTCATCTTGCAAATATTTAACTAAGTTAATTAATTGCTTAATTTATTTTCATAAATAAAAAATTTTAAAAAAGAATCAACTTTTCATTCCTATCATAACCTCTTAAGTTTAAGTAAGAATATTTTGTGAAGTAGATTTTAGTCATCTAAACTTTCTAGTTTCCTAAAGTGCATATTGTTAATCTTCATGTGGGTTCAATATTCGGGGCTTAATCAAAAAGTTCTATTTGATAACAAAATGTATACTTGTGTAGTATCTCATATTTAAATATTATAATTTTATTCTTATTTATTTCATAGTGGAAAACTTACTTAACATTTGCTTTGGATCAAGTTTTTTATTTTTTTTACAAATTAAGAATAACTATTAAGTAAATAAAACATATAATCGCATATATCACATTTTACATCTGTACAGAAAGTCGAGATCAAGTTTTTGGCACAGTTGCCGGGATGAGTTAAAGTACATAATTTTGCAAAATTTTCAAAAGAGTTTTAGAAAGCATGAATTTCTATTTTCATAAAGTCTTATTTAAAATTTAAGATTTATTATAGGAATATAAAAACACACAAATAAGAACTTAATATATGTTGAAGAATTTAGAACTTTAAGAGATTATGCAAGCCCTACGGTGGATGAAGTTGATTGTAGTATTCAAAAACCTGCTGTAGTGGCTAATTCATTTGAACTTAAACCTGCTACTATCCAAATGATATCAAGTAATCAGTTTGGGGGAGCACCAACTGAAAATCCAAATTTACATCTTGCCAATTTTCTAGAATTGTGTGCTACATTTAAATATGATGGTGTATTGATGGTATTAGACTTAGATTATTTTCTTTCTCACTGAGGGATAAAGCTAAGATATAGTTACATTTGTTATCACTTGGATCTATTAGTACTTAGAATAATTTAGCTCAGAAATTCCTTGCTAAATATTTTCCACAAGAAAAATCTGTGAAGCTTAAAAATTATATTACATCTTTTTGCCAGTTTGAAGGAGAATCTATTTATGAAGCTTGATAACGATTTAAATAACTCATAAGAAAGTTTCCACACCAAACTATACCATATTATTTAATAATTCAAATATTTTACAATGGATTAGTTGGATCTCTTAGATCTATTATCGATGCCGCTACAGGTGATTCATTGATGTCAAAACCATTTCATGAAGCTTATGCTTTAGGTGAAGAACTGGCTACAAATATTAATGAAACTGATGCTTTTGCCATGTTAGCAAATCAAGTTGCTGCAATTTTGATTCTTCATTTACTTAAGCTTGATTTCATGGTACATTAACCATATGAATGTGTTCGTCTCACTTAGACGAGTCCATAGGATCAAACCCGAAGTGATTTGGTTGAGTCTAGGCTGAGATCTTAGGATTTTAGTGTGGACGGGCACGAGATTATTCTATCGGGGATGATGACGGGGAGCCGTTTGATCAAACGTGTATCAAATGAACGGTGGAGATCGAGTCGGACAGCGCTTCAGGACATAAACAATGGGCCGAGCCAGCAGCTACGTGGACGGCGGCGTCCAACCAGAGCGTGCCACGCATGCCTTCGGAGCTGCCTAAGATCTAGTCAGCACGCGCTTTTTAAATAGATAAATAAGGCTTTTCTTATTTATTTAAATACCCTTAACTTAGAAAATTCATAACTTTGTGTAGAAAAATCACAAAAATAAAATAAAAATACCAACTTGCTCAGTAAACAAAGGAAAACAATGTGGAACAAATTTCAAGTCCATTTGATGCATATTTTATTTTTAATTAATTAAGCACTATTTGGTATCATTTGATTCTCCATGCATAATGGCATATCACCTTGGCTTGAAATTTTTGCATGTTGTAGCCTCTGTCAGGGGAAGTATTCTCTGATTTTTTCCAAAGTCAGAGGAGGTTCCTATACAGAGACCCATATTTTTCAAGTCATTTCACATTATTTCTTTTAAATAATCATGGAAATTAGCATATTATTTATAAAATCCTAAAAAAATTTTGGAAGGTCCACCATGACTAGAGAAACCTTTAGAAATAATTTCATCGGTCAAGACATTTAAAATATCCTTAAATTTTACAAATACTAAATCACTAAGATAATTAATTTTGGAAAATTAAAACATTTAAATGAATTGATTTCTAATCTCTACTGTGATTTATGATCCAGAGAATTCATCATAAACTTTTTAAAATATTTTGAGTTAATTTGACAACTTAAATTGATTTTTAAAGATAAATACCACTCTTGGCATTTAAATGATTTTTAAAAATCAAAATATAAGTAAAAAATTATGAAACTTAGTTTTTTTAGTTCTCTGTGATTAGGAGTATTTTCTAAAAATAAAATGATATTTAAAATAAAAACTTGATTTTTAGCCTATTTTAAATATTTAAATAATTAAAAATTCATAAAAATCACAAAAATAATTGAACTCATTGAAATTTTCTAAATTGCTTCCTAATCACTTAGGAACAATTAGAATATTTTTCCTGATTCTCTAAATAAAAATATTGAATTTCAAAGCTTAAAATAATCTTTAAAGGCTATACATGAGTTTTTCACTAAAATAATTCCAGTAAATCTAGAAAAAATCACAAAAATATAAAACTTGCTCCACTGAGTTCTCTGACCTTAAGAAGATTTTAAAAAAATACCAAACCTAATTTTCAACATTTAAAATATTTTATTTTTACTAAATAGTCCAGATATTAAAATAATTCTAATAAATCATAGAGAATTCAAAAAATTATAAAATTTGATACAAAGGTTTTTCTAGTCTAGTTCTACCTTCAGTAAAAATTTCAAGGGATTGTAATTTACCTTGGTCAAGTTAGGAATTTTCTTTGAAAAATCCTATTTTTGCATTAAAATAATAATATAAAATAAATTAAATTTTGAAAAATCACATTTTCTCCTCTGATGTCTTAATTGACCCATGAATGAGGTATGATAAAAATTTCAAAGTCATTTAAATTGATTTTGACAAATTATGAAGTGTTAGAGCCTTAAGGGGCAAATGTGTAATTTTGAAAATCTTGCCTTAATTAACATTCAGGCCTAATTCAAAGAAAGAAAATGGGTAACCTCTAATCTTAATCAATTTTTTTGATGCTTGAAACACAAAGGGGTTAATTGGTAGAAACCAATCTCACTTTCTTAATTAAGATTAAT
This sequence comes from Phalaenopsis aphrodite, assembly GCA_003013225.1. NCBI lineage: Eukaryota > Viridiplantae > Streptophyta > Magnoliopsida > Asparagales > Orchidaceae > Phalaenopsis > Phalaenopsis aphrodite. The sequence continues at coordinate 238,139 of NEWO01000784.1, read as the reverse complement.
AAATTTCTAAATTATTAAAATTTGGATGTTTCTTAAAATTAAATGATACTGGACTTAGGGGTATGACTTTTGAAGTCAATAATTAATTAACTTAATACCCCTATCTCGATTTTCAAATAAAATCAAAATCATGAATCATGACCACTTAAAGCTTAAGTTTTTCAAAACTAATAAAGACACTCACATAGGCCTTAAGGGCTTAGTGGCGACTTAGGCTAAATAAAAAATTGATTAAAAAAGGATTAGAGAAATAAACATAATTAAATCAAACATCCTTAAAACACCACTAAGCCCAATTAGGATTGAAAATTTGGCTAAGTGTTCAAATTACATTAGCTTGCCTTGTTAAGGGTCTTCACTCACATAATTTTCAAATTAAACGATAAGTGATAATTACCCTATTCTTAGGGATAATTGAGACATCAGTGTTCACTGAGCATTAAGGGTATTTACAAGATGAATTATCAAGCAACATAATAAGTTTTAAAGAACTCAGGATTTTCCACTAGGCAGTGAGGGAGTAGCACGGATCTGCTTCTTTCTCTAGATCTATTGGATACCTTGGAGATCTACTAAACTTAATATATTTTGCTTGACAAAATCATCCTTAATTAAAATTTTAAGGACTCACCAAGATATGACATAGGGTTAGGAAAACCTTACTTTTTGCCTCTCATATAAAATGCTCTCACATGCATTTTTAAGTTTCAGGTGTTGGAACGAGAAAACTCGTCAGGTACGCTTTTACAGTTTATAGTACCGTCTTTCTTCCGCCTTTTCCTTACATGTTTCATGCTTTTACCTATATAAAATTGCATGTTAACCATAACCATAACCAAAACTAAAATCAACCAAGATAAAATTTTCCGCCACAACATTCAAAATATAAAACAACTCAAAATTTAATCACAAACATCACATAAAACTACAACTTCAACTAAACTAAGATGTATCTATCGGATGATCGGGAATTCCTCGGAGGAGGTAACCTACGGTTGCTAATGAGGCTTCCCACGGTTTAAATGAAATTATGGAATTCATTAAGTTGAGTTTAGTAAGTTCATTTGGACTAAGTGAATCCAATTGAAAATAGTGTGTCGGAACGAGGGAACCATAGGATCCTAACCAGTGTCGCTCTAATCAATTTTAATATGCCCTCACAAAATTTAAAGAACTTCAACCATAGAGCCACCTTAATTGACATTATAGCTTGACACACTTGATAACTCAAACTTGTCATGACAAGGAGCTTGGAGCTAGCATGGTGGGCAGCATTGCCATCTTCAACAGCAAAACTTGTCTTCCCCAGCCAAACCAATCTTCCTTCCTTAGACTTAAATAATAAAGCCATAAAACTTCGAGGATGCTTGCTTATGCAACATAAATCCTCACCTTATCTTTAGGCCTTTGTATAGCCCTACTATATAATATAAGCTCTAACTCGTCTTAGGATTCCGAGGTTGTCGTTTGTCACGATCTAAATCCTCGCATCTTCTAGGCTATTTGTGTGATCATTTCACACGAATGTAAGCCCTAACTAATAAAATTGGCAGGATGAAACACCTAAATACTTCTCCTCAAAATTGAAGCCAAACGTTAGGATAGCTTGGGAAGTCACTGAGGTTCTCCTTTGGATCCATGACATCCCTTAGTTCTTCTCTCTTTGGATTCTATAATAAAATGTTCCAAATTTGAACCAATCCCCTTTCACACCTTTACATCTGATTTTGTTGAAGAGTCCTACCCTTTGAAATTCCTTGAAGATAATATTTCTTGATTTTTATCGAGTCTTCTTAGGTGACTTTGGTCATTTAAGATGTAATTAACTATAGTGGCTTACCCTTATATGAAGCATGTCCGAGCCTAGCTTAATATAAACCCTATTTAATCCTTTATATTAAATAGGGGAACTTGTCGGAAAATACAAAGGTTTCGCAGATCAGACGGATGTCATACTTTTCTCAGTTTATTTGACCGAGCCTCATCCTTAAGTCTTGTGTTTATCCTTTGCGATAGATACAGGATTTAAGGTACAATGCTCTTTCATTTTTTTTTAAACTACGAAAAATATGGGGTCAATTTGATTTCATAATTCAACATCCTTCCAAAGCGGGCAGCGGGATTTTGATTCCGGCGGTCGACTGCTTCTTACGGACAACTCCCCACAAACCAACCCAAAATAGCGCCGACAATAATATCCCCTGATTTTTATCGAGAGTTTTTTTAGGTAACTTCGGTTATCTAGGATGTAATTAACTATAACGGCTTGCCCTTATATGAAGCTTTTTTGAACCCAGTTTAATATAAACCCTATTTAATTCTTTGTATTAAATTGGAGAAATTGTCGGCTTATAATAAAATTGTTTCACAGACCAAACATATGTCATATATTTCCTTGTTTATTTGATCGAACCCAGTTTAATATAAACCCTATTTAATTCTTTGTATAACCAGAACTTTCCTAAGGAATTGCCTTCTTGCAAGAAGGTGAAAACGACTACTCCCCTGGCATCTGCCAAGCCTGTTATTCCCGCTTCCGCAAAGGTAAAAGAAATTATGATAGTAGAAGATGAAACTGAGAAGGTTATCATCCCTCCATCAGTATTTAAAATTAGATAGAGTTCAAATTCTGCATGACTGTGAAGATGAAACTAAGAAGTTTACCATCCCTCCATTAGTATTTAAAATTAGATAGAGTTCAAACTTTGCACGACTGACTCGATCACAAAGGAAAAAATGCACCCGAAAAGCTCGGAGGACAGCTAAGGCCCAAACTTCAAAAAAAGTACGGGATGATGAGTTTTCTCACAAGGAGGAATTTGGATTACAAGAGACCTCTCCACTTCTACAAGGGAGTAGGTTTCATCCCTTAATGGATGCTAACGGGTATGAAAGTATCCAGAAGATTGTTGCTACTTTACCGTCACCTCTTCGACATGGTGAGAAGAGGAAGAAGCCTGCTCATATCACCTAAGTCAGCGCAGTTTTCTAAAAACTGGCCTCTAACGAAGGTTCTTCAGTTGGTGAGTTACTTAAATGAGTGGGAGGTGCAATATCTCCAGACATAAAGAACGAAATTTTAAGGGACGTCAGATCTATTAGGAGATCTCGAAAGTCAACTAGAGCTTTAGCTAATCATATTTCCCTCTGATTCCGCCTGAGAAGCCAAGTTGATACTACCATTACTACTGCAGATTGTGTTACCTCTACATCTCCAAAGTCTACAGGACATCGAGTGGTCAATTCACTTATGGGTCCAAAGGTTCAACCGATTATTACTCACGAGAATGTCTCGAAATGGGGAAAGATGAAAGAGTTACCCGATATTGTGATTGGTTCGCACCGCGGGAAACACACACCTCTTCTACATGTCGATACCTCCATTGAGATACCCCATCTCAAAGCATCATCATCAAGAAAGAGGGTGTGGGTACCCAAAGTCACCATACCAACACGGTCTGCTGAGCCTGCAGGGCAAAATGACAAGGTGGAACAAAAGTCTGAAGTACCTAATGTCGTCTCAGCTATTGCTACAGAATTTAATAAGCAAATGAGGGAGGTTTAAGAAAATCCTCCAGGTCTCAAGGAAGTCCAAGTGCAATAATCGAAGAAAAGGTGAAAAGCTCAGGTTTGAGATTTCCAAGCTAGCTAGAGAACATGGTGTAACCATTAATGATGATGATGAGGATTTTGATTTTCATGATTATCTAGAAGAAGACTTCATGGATATTCATGTCATCGAGACTTCAACCGCTTCATCAGCACGTAATGCCCAACCTCTCGTCAAAGGGAACACCGCGGAAGATTTACGCTGGGCTATTTTCTTAAAAGATGAGCAACTTAGTCAGATGGAAAAGCGAAGGGAAGAGATGGCCGCCACCATGGCTGCCATGGCTACAGTTAATGGACAATCTTAGTCATAAGAGGTAGCTTTTCTCCAGGAGTTAACCAACCTGAGATAATCCATATTACAGACAAACGAAGAGAAGTTGCTTCAGCTAATGGAGAAGAGTAGCAAAAGAAAGATTCCTAGCCAAATACCATGCCTGAGAAAGATATTAAGCAATTGGTTGAACAACAAGTTCGAGAGGTCTTAGCACAGTCTAAGAGTGGTGCATTGATTTCAAGGGGTAGACCTTACCCTGAGGAATTTGATGTCGTTCCATACTCTAAAGATTTTGTGTCACCGAACCTCAAGATATTTGACTGGCTTGGGAATCCTAGGCAACATCTAGCACATTTCCGAGCCAATTGTGGAAACACAGGAGGTAAAGAAGCCTTACTCTTTTCGACAGTTTGTTAGCAGCCTGTCAGGGATTTCTTTTGATTAGTATGTCAAGCTACCAAACGGATCAGCTAAGATGTTCACCAAATTGGAGCAGTTGTTCGTAAAGAGATTTGATGGAGCACAACACCGTGTTTCTATTGGAGATCTCATAGTGGAGAAGGAAAGACCCAACGAGACACTAGTACACTACATCTTGAGGTGAAGAAACATTAGCATTAAGTGTGATCCTCAACTACAAGAACATCATGTGATTGAGATTCTACTCAAAAGCATACATGGGTAGGTAGCATTCATGCTCAAGGGACTCACCATCATGTCCTTCGAGAAATTGTTAAGCAAAGCTAGCAGTTTACAACAAGAAGTTAAATATATGGATTCTCAAGAGCAAGTAGGGAAATTCAGGATAGCCAGAGCATTCGAAAAGAGGTCTCGGACAATGGCAGGTTGATAAAGGAAAGCAACCAATGAACATACATGTAAATAATTCTCACGAAAATTCTCAGCGATCATTACAGCGTGCTCAACTACAAGTACAACTATATGGACATTCCAGTCAATATTCATACCAAGGAAGATCGTACCGGATGGAAGGTAGAATTGGTCCAACTCTTTTAGAAAGAAGGAGAAGACAATATTCCTTCAAAGATGAGGTTGTGCCAAAGATGTTAAGAAATTTAATGAAGAAGCCTGATTTCAGGTTGCCATAACTAAAGAAGCCCGAAGAGGTTGATAAGAATGTGTTGATCTCATTTTGATGTTTTCTTTTCCCTTCCCTAGATACCCTAGGATCTTGCCTTAGGATTTCTCTATTTTGACTCTCCTAGAGAACTAGAGTGGGATCCACACCACTTAGAAATTTGAGCTGCTTCTTCGCTTTTTGAAGTTTCATATGTGTGATTTCAGAGCCTCAACATTCAATTGAGTTGATTGAAAAACCGACATATTGAAGCTCAAATTAAACTCGTATAGAAATTTGAAAGACATAGGTAGACCTCACGACGTTCGATATTTGACTTTCTGCCGAGAGCAATATGCTTGACTTTGGTTGTCGTTTATGTGAGGAACGATCATCGATATATTCGTTAAATTGTGACTTTACATAAAGAAGATACCCACGTTTACATAATTTCACTCACTACAAAAAACATTCACACCGTGTTTTTTTTAAATAATAAATATTATAAAATAATAATAAAAAAAATTCTTTGTATAAATGCACACACCCATCCACTTTGTCCTTTCTTTCTAATTCACACACAATACTTTGGATGCTCCATATTGATTATACTCCATACTTAAATTCACTGAATTTTGGCCATAAAATTTTTTTTATAATCTTGTTAATCCATTTCAAATTTGCAAATCTAAGCCAAGTTCAAATATCTTTGACTTCACCAAATTTTGACTTTTCTTGGAACCACATACTTTGATGAACTTACTTGAGCATTACAATAATTATTTGAATCACTTTGAACACCTTGAAAATCACATGTTGAGTTATTTGAAGCTTCTCCAAGAAGCTTCTTCTTTGGCACCAATAATTGTACATTTGGGTTACAAGCTAGCCCAAGCTAATTTGTTGGCTTCCAAAACAAGCTACCAGTGACATCTCCCCTAGCTAATAAATAGCCCCTCATTTCTTCAAACCGCTTCCCGCGCCAATACGGGTTCTTTTTTTTTCTTCCCGCCGCGGTTCGCTGCGTGCGATTCTTTCTTCCCTACTCGATTCCCTCATGTAGCTACCCTCCCTCGAATCTAGCTGGTTCGTTCGACCCGCCTCCTGTTTTTTTTCTCTTGTTCGGATTCTCCTCCTCCTTTTCACGCACACAAGAAATCAGATCCTGCTCTCTTCCCTCAATTCTTGGCCGTTACCCTTGCAACAATCCATTCTCTGTTAGTTTCTTGATTTCTTTCCCTAATTCATGAATCAAGAAGTACTCTGCAACGATATCCTTCATTGAAGAGGCTGTAGAAAGAGGAGGAAGTTATGCAAAGGAGATTTTGACCGAATTGTTTGAGATGGTTGCTCAGCTAGCGGTCTCATTTTCGGTTACGACATTTGGATCTCAAAAGGTGACATCGATGGATTTATTTCTGATAAAATCCTTCCAGACAGTGTACACTACGGAGAAGGGGGAGACGAGTATGAATTAATACTGCAGGTTCGAATCCCAGGTTCAAACCATGTCACATCATCCCTTTACCTCGCTGCTTTCATCACTTCCGTCTGCGATTACTTGGACCTGTGGCCGGAAATGGTTCATATTCACCAGAGGTGCAATTTTTCTCGTCAGCGCCGCTCTTAACGGCGCTGCGTGGTAAAGGGAGGGGCCATGAAGACCTCACACTCCCAGCTCTCTACTCGAGAGAGGCCATGAAGACTAAGCCCGTGCCATAATTAGCTAAATCCATGGCAATTAAGACATCCAACAAGAGTTCACCGACATTGAGTGGCAGTTCGGCGACGGTATGAAGAATTGGGTCGTTACGAATCTCATCAACACCATCTTTGATGCCAAGCCATTGATTGGTAGGTGGTGTACTGATGCGTCGGTACAGAGTGATGCTATGGTTCGTCAAATTTATTTCTGGACCTGAAGACAAGCTCATCGATTGTTTTCCAGTATATATATATATATATATATA
>NEWO01000784.1:164737-193522 GCA_003013225.1 Phalaenopsis aphrodite | reverse complement strand
AGATTTTTGAGGTTCATATCAGACATAGGCTTGGGGTTATGTTTAAGATGGTGTGTAAATAGAGGAAGAGGCATCACGGGTTGAGGAGGATGTCATGTTTGAGCTATACTAAGATTGGACCTCTCTAGAGTACTAGGTGATAAACAATTCAACAAGTTTGGATGATGGAGGGAGAGACAAGGGCCACACTCCACATTGGAGGTTTATTCCCTCATACAGAGTACTATTGAAGGCTGGTAAGATTTTGTCAAAATTCAAAAGTTTACAGATTTATGTAAAAATGTAACTCATATATTCATCTAATAATATATACATACTAAAGAGCTTAACAGAGGGCCATCCAACACAAAGTTACACGTCCTTAGATGTCGGTAGTGGGTTCCAGCTCTGGATATCTGACATATCTCTTTGTGTCAATGTAAGTTTAAAATAAATAATTTTATTAATATGTCAATTAATGTTTAAAATGCCAAATAATATTTGAATTTTATTATGCAAAGAATGAGTAGCTCCAACAAAAACAGAGGGAGATGGCCATCAACACCTCTTAGTCCAACAACAGTGATAGTTAGTCTACCACCGCACAGTTTGATTTTGAGTTGTGGACATAGGCAATGACCAGACCCGCAATTATGTATTATTTTGTCTGAAAATATGTCCAAAATGATGACCCAATTTTTTATTCAATGACTAGTGTGCAGAATAAAATTATTATTAAATTGATTAATTGTTTACAGACTAGGGGTACTTTGCAAGTATAAGTATCGCTTCATTTAATATATAATTTTCCTTAAAAGCCTCAATATTGAACCTACATGGAATAACAAATTTACGATGCTAACTTAGAAATATTTCTGCTTAAACTGTAGACTAGATTTGCAGGGGAATAATATCGAACTATTTGTAAAAGTTTATAACTCAAGTGGCTACTTCTAATTTAAAGTAAAAGTGGAGGCAAAGTTTCAAAATTAATGATTTGTAAACAAGTGCAATTACAAGAAAAAGTTTTTTTCCATTTAAAAGGATTCAAAATCATTGTAGGAATCAAATGATTAAAGATGAAAATGAGGTATTGTGACAAATATGAGCATACATATTCTTTACTTCTTCTAAGCATAAAACATTAGCTAATTGATCCACCTTAAAATTACCTATTTTTAATGCACATTTTACGCTCAAATTTTGAGGATATTATCATTTAATGAAGGGTAGTTTTATGTTTTTGTTTGCAGGTGCAATAAAAGAGTTGAAGTGTAAGAAGGAGCAAGAATACATAAAAAGGAACAAAATGGACTAAATTGAAGAAATGTACCAAACCAGCAGAACCGAGACCTATGCACGACGGTTGCGCACATATGCACGATGGTTGTGCACATATGCACCACGGTTACTTTCTAGAAGAATCGTTGAATGAGGTTGAATTTTGAAGAGATATCTGAAAAAACCCTTGGTCATTTTTGAAGTTATAAAAATATGGATTAATTCCAAAGTGCTAAGGGGTCAGATTTAGAGAGTCTCATAGTGTGTGAGTGTGTTAAGTGTGTGAGAAGTTTCTTTGTGAGTCTTTGTTATTTCTAGAGTTTTTGAGTCTCGTAAGTTCTGAGAAGTTAGAGAACTTCAAGGGAGTGGTTGGGGGAACATTCCATAAAAGTATTTGGATCTTTTTCCTTAAGTTTTATACTTTAGATTATTGTTTTATAAATATTTTTTGTTTCATTATCCCCATGTTTCCTGAGTAGTTTTCATTTCTATCTCATTGCAATATGAATTAATTATGTTTTTTCTAGTTTTGTTTATAACTTCTTTTCTTTTTAAAAATTGTGATGCTTTTTTTACTGATTCTTCAATTACTTTAAAAATTGGCCACTTATATTATTAAAACCTGTTGAGGAACTTATAGACCCAAAAGGGCTAAAATTTCATGACTTGTAAGTATCACGTTCTACCTTTAAAAGAGCAGTCGTGATCGTATAAAAAGGGGTGCAAATAAATAGGGAGATAAACTTTATTGAGTGTAGAATTGATGTTTCTAGATTGACAAGTAAGATTCTTTTATCAATTTGGTCTTGAGATTGGAACTAAGGGGCACTGGTAGGTCCTATAGAAAGGACACAATGTGTACTCTAGGAGTGAGAGACTAGCCAACACTACTATACATGCCAACACCAAATTTAGATTAGTCAATGTTCTTTGCACAATTCAAAATAAAATAAAGAAATGGGTATACTCCTATTTGTCATAATACCACATTTAAGTTTCTAAACAATTTTAAAATGCTTCAATGATTATGAAATACTGGCAAGGAGAAAGTCTCTTTATAAATATTTTTGAGTCATTACATTTACTTTTTTTTTGCATATTAAAGAATTTAGTAAACTTAATTTTCATCTTTAGATAGCTGCTGCATTCTTAAGTAAGGTTTTCTTAAAGTAAGAACTTCTATATTTCATTTTATTTTTTACTTGTTTTTGGCTTCAACGAAGGATCGATATTGGGGGTTTTAATGAAAATTCTATATTACTTTAAACGATACGTATACATGCGTAGTATCCCTACTGAGAAAACTATTTCCTTAATCAAATTACATTTGTTCTCATTAGATGCTAAATATAATTTGAGTCAGGTTTTTGGCATATTAACTAGAATAAATATCTGCATAATTGCGGGTTTTCGACGTCGTTGCTGAGAAAGCAATGGAAAAATGAAACATTTAAAAAAATATCTTTATTAGTAAATATTTTTGAAACTTTATATTTTATTGCTAAAAATTTCAGTTTCTACTTGAAATTTACAAAAATCACAAAAAAAATAGAATAATCCAATTTTTATGAAAACATATGCAAAAACCAAATTAAAATTTTTTTTTTCTAATTGTATTACTTTAGTATTTTATTTTCTGAATTTCACTTTTTGTATGCGAAGTTTAAGATCTAAAAGTTTAGTACCTTACATTACTGAATTAGAAAGAACAATAAGATGAATTGTCGGCGCTATTTTTGGTTGGAGGAGTTGCTCGTAAGAAGCTGTCGGTCACCGGAATCGAAATCTCATCACTTTCTTCGAAAGAACGTTTTAATATATATATATATATATATATATATATATATATATATATATATATATATATATATATATATATATATATATATATATATATAGTTTTAGAAAAATATAAAATCAAACTGACCCCATATTTTTCATAGTTTAAATGAAAGAGCGTCGTACCTCAAATCTTGTATCTATCCCGAAGGATAAATATAAGACTTGAGGATGAGGCTCGATCAAATAAACTAAGGAATACATGACATCCATTTGGTCTGCGAAACCTCTGTATTTGGCGACAAGTTCCCCTATTTAATATAAAAAATTAAATAAGGTTTATATTAATCCGGGTTCGGACATGCTTCCTATAAGGGCAAGCCCTTATAGTTAATTATATCTTGAATGACCAAAGTCACCTAAAAAGACTCTCGATAAAAAATCAAGAAATATTATCTTTAAGGAGTTTCAAAGGGTAGGACTTTTCAATGAGATCGGACGTAGATGTGTGAAAGGGGATTGGTTCAAACTTGGAATATTTTGTTGTAGAGTCCAAAGGAGGAAGAATTAGAGGCTGTCATAGATCTAGAGGAGAACCCCGGTGACTTCCCAAGCTATCTTAATGTTTGGCTTCATTTCTGAGGAGAAATATTTAGGTATTTCATCCTGCAAATTTTATTAGTTAGGACTTACATTTGTGTGAAACGATCTCACAAATAACCTGGAAGATGTGAGGATTTAGGTTGTGACGAACGATAACCTCAGAATCCTAAGACGAGTTAGAGCATATATTGTATAGCAGGGCTCTACAAAGGCCTAAAGATAAAGTGAGGATTTATGTTGCATAAGCAAGCAACCTCGAAGTCCTATGGCTTTGTTGTTTAAGTCTAAGGAAGGAAGATTGGTTTAGCTAGAGAAGACAGGTTTTGTTGTTGAAGATGGCAGTGCTGCCAACTATGCTAGCTCCAAGCTCCTCACCACGACGAGTTTGAGTTTTCTAGTGTGTCAAGTTATGATGTCAAATCAGGCGGCTATATGGTTGAAGTTCTTTAAATTTTATGGGGGCGTGTTATAGTTGATTAGAGCGACACCGATTAGGATCCCATGGTTCCCTTGTTCCGGCACCACTATTTTCTATTGGATTCACTTAGTCCGAATTAGGGCACTAACGAATTGAATACAAGATTAATTCATTCAGAAGATCCGCCAACGACACCCTCGAAGCCGTCGAAGGCGAGCTCGGCGGTTATGACCAACTAGGCTTTGGATGAGGACAAATTTTGAAAAGATGCTTAGGCAACTCTTGGGAAAGCTCATCCAAAACTTTAAAAGAAGATTTTGGCCGAAAATTAGAGAGGTCCTGGATGTTATAAAGGTCCTGAAGAGTGGGGAGACTTAAAATTGAAGCGCGAAACAAGTGTAGAGAGTCTAAATTGTGATGCTTCGAGAGATTGTAAGAGTGGAGGGAAACTGAGAGATTTATTCCTCATTACTGCTTTGAAGAGAAATTTTGTGTGCTGTAAAGAAAGGAAGAGATTTAGAGGAACATCGAGGAGTTTTCTTGGGGAGAAATTAGAGATAAGTTGTATTTACTTATTGAAGTTTGTATGACTTTGCTTTTATATATAAATTCCAAGTTTTGTCGTATCTTCTCCATGAGTTCTGAGTAGTTTTCTCTGTCTTTCACCTTGTCTTGAGATTTTGTGAAATGGTGATTTGAATTGGCGAAGCCATGAAAATGTTAAAAAAATTGTGATGATATTTTCACTTCGATCTTAATTTACTTTTAATTCTGGCCAATTAATTTGTTAAAATATGTTGAGTTTTACAACTAAAGTGAAGATTACATCCAAGATTCAGGGAGGTCAAAGCCCTTGGAAGTTGGGTGCAAATAAATAGGGAAATAATATTATTGGGCGTAGAATTGGAGATTTTAGAGTGACAGACTAAAATCCCCAATTCGGTCCTATCGTTTGGGTGCTGAAGTGTAGATGTTAGCCCTCAGGTGAGGGGAACGTGGGAGCTCCGAAGTGAGAGCCGGTATCCTCCCAGCCTAGCTGCAGATTCAGTAAACAAGCGTAAGATTAGTCAATGTTCTTTATGTCTTGACCAAAGGCTAAAGAATAAGTATGTTCCTATTTGATACAATATAATTTGAACTAATTCACTTTATCCATTCGCTATAATTTCCTGATAAGGAGATGGATGCTTTCTTATATATTGAATATCACATTTTAACCTTCATTAGTATAATTAGTTATTTAATAGTTGTTAAAATTACATATTTATTTCAATTGCAAATTAGTGACAGATAAGCAAATTGAACTTTGCTGTTGTGATTAAAGTACTACTTTTCTAAAATCTTAGTTCGTAGTTCTAATCTTACTCCCTATGGGATCGATATCTAAGACTCCATTAGAGCATTATATTACTTGAATTGATAAGTGTGACTTTACAATTATTGAATATTTATTACGTCCATATTTATCGAATCTATAACTATTATTAAAATTTTGGTACAGTTTCTGAGGAATTAAATCTTTTGGCAGCAGTATTAAATTGATACATTTTTAAGCATATATAAAGTCGCGGTCAATTTTTTAGCCTTGTTGCCGGGGAGTGAGTAACAAAAAAACTTACAATTAGAGTAACAGACAAATTAGGATTATTAGAAAATTTTTACTTGAATTGAAACTTATTTTCATATTTAGTTAACTGTTTTACTATTTACTGATTTCAAATTGTATGCGTAAATTTAGACATGAAAATCTTATATCCTAAGATTCGGAATTAGAATGCACTGTTACAAAAATTAGAAGATTGAGAAGAGAACCTAGAAATTCTGATACAATGGAAAACAACATGAACAATCAAGGAATAGAGAATGAACCCCAACCTAGACCCCTACGAGATTATGGAAATCCTACAGTAGATGAAATTCACTTATCTATCCAAAATCCTGATGTAGCTAGTAATTCATTTTACCTTAAACCTATTATTATCCAAATGGTACAAAATAATCAATTCGAAGGTACACCAAAAGAAGATCCTAATTTACACCTTGCTTTTTTTAGAACTGTGTGCTACTTTTAAATATGATAGAGTCTCAAACTATGCTATTAGACTTAGACTTTTTTTCTTTTTCATTGAGGGATAAGGCTAAGATGTGGTTAAATTTGTTAGCACCAAGATCTAATAGAACTTGGGGATAACTTTCACAGAAATTTCTATCCAAATATTTCCTTTCATCCAAAATTGCTAAACTTAGAAATGACATAACATCGTTCTGTCAGATTGATGGAGAGTCAATATATGAAGCTTGGGAGAGATTTTAAGATCTTCATAGGAAATTCCCTAATCATTCGTTACCAGATTGGTTGATAATTCAAATTTTTTATAATGGATTAGTAGGATCTCTTAGATCGATTATAGATGCTTCAGCTAGTGGTTCGTTAATGTCAAAATGTTTTGATGAGGCTTATTCATTAATAGAAGAGATGGCTACCAACAATTTTCAATGGCCCTCTGAACGGGTAAATCCTAAAAGAGTAGCTAATATTCATGATTCTGATGCAATATCTATGTTAGCTTCGTAGATTGCTGCAATATCAAAGACAGTAGATCATTATGGGATGAATTATTCTCCAACAACTTCTATAATGGAAGAGAATTCATCTAGGCAATTTGTGGATGTTCAACCTTCATATAAGACTTTAAATATATTAATAGACCTAACAACCCTTATTCGAACTATTATAATCCAGGTTGGAAGAATCATCCAAATTTTAATTGGAATAACAATTCTTCTACAAATTAATAATGGGCAAACAACCCGGTGAACCCATTAGGAAATTCATCCAACCAAGGAATGTTAACTATAGACCTTATCCTCCAGGATTTAACAGTAACACTAAAATGAAGGAGAAGAAGTTGTCTATGGAAGAGCTGATATTAAACATGGGTCAACAATTGCAGATCAAGGAATTTAATTACAAATTCAAGGAACTCAATTACAATATCAAGGAACTACTATTAAGAATATTGAAAATCAATTAGTGCATATCGCTACTGTGCTTAGTAACCAAACATTGGGAACTTTTTCGAGTACTGTGGAACCAAATCGTAAAGATTAAGGAAAAGAACAAATCAAAGTGATACAATTACGAAGTGAAAAAGAATTGGAGACAAGGGCACAAAAATAGACGAAAATTGAAAAAAAGAAAGTGGATATTGAAAAAGAAAAGGACCATGAGTACCCAAATTTAGAGTATCCATTTACACGAACGAAAATTACTGTGGAGAAACCTCCACCACCATTTCTTCAAAGATTGAAGCAACACAAATATAATAAATAATTTTCCAAATTTTTTATAAATTCTTAAAAAGTTAACGGTAAATATTCCTTTCGTAGAAGCTTTAGAGCAAATGCCCAATTATGTGTAATTTATGAAAGATATTCTGAACAAAAAAAAGAAGTTCACGGATAATGAAACTGTTGCACTTAGTGAAGAGTGTAGTGCAATTATTCAAAAAAGCTTCCTAAAAAATTAAATGATCCTGGCAGTTTCACTATACCGTGTGCTATTAATGAAAAATTTTATTGAAGAGCTTTATATGATTTGAGAGCTAGCATTAATCTTATGCCTCTATCAATTTTCAAAAGATTAAGATTAAGAGAAGTTTCACCTACTTCTGTAACTCTACAGTTAGCGAATCGTTCAGTTACATATCCTAAGGGAGTTATAGAAGACGTGTTAGTAAAAGTGGATAAATTTATCTTTCCTGTGTATTTCATTGTTTTAGATATGAAGGAAGATAAAGAAATACCTATCATTTTAGGGAGACCATTTTTAGCTACTGGAAAAGCTATGATAGATGTTCAAAAATGAGATCTAACTGTGAGAGTTAATGATCAAGAAGTGACCTTTGACATTGCAAAATTTATGAAATACCCTGTTGTTGAAAGAGATAATGAATGTTTTAAGATGGAAATTAGTGAACATCTATTAAAAGAACATTTCAAAGAACATTTTGAAGAGAAAGAACAATTTGAAGATAGTGATGAAGTTATTTTGGATAAATTAGAAAATGAAGAATTAGATTATGTTCAGGAAAGATTTGAGATGTTAGATATCACAGAAAATGCTGATAAGAATTTGTTTCCATTAATTATAAAACCACCTGAACTTGAGTTGAAAATATTGCCTAGCCACTTGAAGTATGTGTTTTTGGGAGACTCATCTATATTACCTATGATTTTATCTTCAGAATTAAATGATTTGCAAGAGCAAAGACTGTTAGATACATTGAAAAGATATAAAAAAGCTTTTGGTTGGACCTTAGCTGATATTAAGGGAATTAGTCCTTCAATTTGTACGCACAGAATTATATTAGATGAACAATATAAACTAAGAGTTGATCCATAAAAGAGATTAAATCCAATGATGAAAGAAGTAGTTGAGAAGGAAATTTTGAAATGGTTAGACACTGGAATTATATATCATATTTCAAATAGTGCGTGGGTAAGTCCAATTCATGTGTTCGTAAGAAAGGAGGAGTGACTGTTGAAACAAAAAAAATAATGAATTAATACCTATCAGACAAGTTACTAGGTGGTGTATTTGCATTGATTTTAAAAAAATAAACACTACCACCATGGAAGATCACTTCCCTTTACCTTTTTTAGATCAAATAATAGATAAACTTGCTAGGCATAATTTTTTTAGATGGATATACCAGTTTCCATCAAATTTCTATTGCTCCTGAGGATCAAGAAAAAACAATAGTCCTTTTGGAACTTTTGCTTTTCGAAGAATGCCTTTCGGATTATGTAATGCACCTGCAACATTCCAGAGATGTATGATGTCAATATTTAATAAATTATTTTATGATATATTGGAAGTATTTATGGATGATTTCTCTGTATTTGGAACATCACTTGACGCATGCTTAAATTATCTTGAAAAAGTTTTAGAGTTATGTGAAAGTACTCATTTAGTTCTAAATTGGGAGAAAAGTCAATTTATGGTTACAGGAGTAATTGTATTAGAGCATAAAATTTCGTAAGATGGTATGGAAGCAGACCTTACAAAAATTCAAGTTATATCTAAACTAACACCTCCTACTAATGTAAGAGAGGTTAGGAGTTTTCTTAAACATGTTGGATTTTACAGGCGTTTTATTAAAGATTTTTCAAAAATTACCAAACCTCTATGCCAACTTTTAGAAAAGGACAAGAAATTTAAATTTACTGAAAGTGTTTAAATGCCTTTGAGTTATTAAAGGAAAAATTATTCACAACCCCAATTATAGTTTCACCTAACAGGGAGAAACCATTTGAATTGATGTTTGATGCTAGTGATTATGCTATTGGAGTTGTCCTTGGACAAAGTTATGAAAAGATTTTTAAAGTTATATACTATGATAGTAAAACTCTTAACGATGCACAAATTAATTACACTATTACTGTAAAAGAGTTACTAGTCATTGTATATGCTTTAGACAAATTCAGATCTTATTTAGTTGGAGCTAAATTTGTTGTACATACTGATCACTCTGCTATTAAATATCTAATTTAAAATAAGGATGCCAAACCAAGGTTGATTAGATAGAAACTTTTGATGCAAGAATTTGATCTTGTGGTTATTGATAGAAAGGGAACTGATAATCAAATTGCTGATAATTTGTCAAGATTAAAAAATCATGATTTATCTGACACTGATAATGAAATTACAGACAGTTTTCCTGATTTACAACTTTATAATTTTAATGAGTGGAAAATACCATGGTCTGCTGATATTGCTAACTATATTGTAAGTGATATTTTGCCACCTATGTTGACACTGCAACAACAAAGAAAATTTATTCATGATGCGAAAGCATATTTTTGGGATAAGCCTTATTTTTATAAACAAGGAAATTATTTGATTATGAGAAGATGTGTACCTTATGAGGAAACTGAGCTAATCATTTAGAAATATCATGATTCTGAATTTGAAGGACAATTTGGAATTGATAAAACTGCTTATAAAATTTTAGAAGCTAGATTTTATTGGCCTAGTATCTTTAGAGATGTTTATAGATACATAAAAACTTGTGATTGAGGTCAACGAGTAGGCAACATATCTAAAAGAAACGAAATGCCTCTGAATTTCATGTTAGAAGTTGAGAACTTTGACGTTTGGGGATTAGATTTTGTGGGACCATTTATTCCTTCATTTAGGAACTTATATATATTAATTACAGTAGAATACATTTCTAAGTGGATTGAAACACAATCTTTACCTCGTTGTGACGCTAATAGTGTTTCAAGATTTTTAATGAAAAACATTTTCAGTAGATACGGAATGCCTAGAATGATTATCACTGACAGAGGATCCCATTTTAGGAATAAATAAATTCAGAGATTTACAGAAAAGTTTAATATTATTCATAGAATCTCTACTGCCTATCATCCTCAATCCAGTGGGTTAGTTGAAGTTTCTAATAGAGAGATTAAACAAATACTTGAAAAGTCTGTAAACCTTAGTAGAGTAGATTGGTCTACTAGAATGGATACCGCATTATGGGCTTACAGGACTGCTTATAGAATTCCTATTGGAATGACTCCTTACAGACTGATTTTTGGAAAGACTTGTCACTTACCAGTAGAATCTGAGCATAAAGCATATTAGGCAATTAAAGAATTCAATTATAATTTGAAAGATGTTGGTAAGAAGAGATTGTTACAATTAAATGAATTAGAAAAATTAAGAAATGAGTCTTATGATAATGACAAAGTTTATAAGGAGAAACTAAAGTTATGACATGTAAGAAGATTAACCAAAAGAACTTTGAACCGGGACAAGATGTTTTGCTTTACAGGACTAGGCTAAAGTTATTTCCAAGGAAATTGAAGTCTCGTTGGTTAGGACCCTTTACTGTGACTCAAGTTTATACTTACGGAGCTGTTGAGATTGAAGATTAGAAAACTGGAAAAAGATTTACAGTAAATGGACATAGATTAAAATCATATTTTAAGGGTAAAAGACCAAATTTTAAAGAGGTTTTAATGATCAGTCAACCTGAATAACACCTAAATAAGTCGGGTTGACGACGTTAAACCAAGCACTTTATGGGAGGCAACCCATAATTATCTTTATTTTTACTGTGATTATAATAGCTTTTATTTGAAATTATCGTTAGCTTGTGGTAGTATTAAGCTCTACTACTCTTATTTACCCTTGAATCATCATAAAAAATGGATCCATAGAAAAAATATTTGAACGCATTCGGACCATAGCGAAACTGTGTAATTTCTGCTTTGGACGCCGACGGTAGGTTTTTCCTGAGAGTCCAGGCAAAATAAATACATAGGCTCACCGACGGCGCCCTCGACCCAACCGATGGCGAGACCGGTGAGATGGCAATTACTTGGGTTTGAATGGTGTTTTTTGGCAGTTTTTGGGTGGGAGTTACCCTTTTAAACTCCCAAATCCAATTCCTAGTTCTTATTTTTCCCCAAAAAATGAAGTGAAACTTCACCAATTTCATTCCTATGGCGTCTAATTCCCTTGATAGTCTCAGAATGCGAGTTTTCAATCGGCGAAAGTTTATTAGTGCGGAAGCACAACTAATCTTCAAAAAGTTACTGACGATGAAAAGATTGATCAAGAAATGAGGATTCATAAATCACGGATTGAATAGTCCCTTTGCGGCAATTGAAGAGACAATAGTGCGGCAATGATGGGAAGTGTTGTGCTACACTAGTGCTGCCATGGTTGTTCCTGTGGTAAAAGAATTTTATGCAAATTTACATGGAATCAACCAGGGAGTTGTTTATGTGCGAGGTAGATGGATCACTTTCACTCTTGCACGAATCAATGAATTATACATGATCGAGAACATTCCTGTCTGCCACTATTCTAATTTCGTCCCAACAATAGACCAGATGAATTAAATTTACCATTATTTAACGGACGAAACTGACGACTGGGAATTGAGAGAGAATGGGTTTTTTAGTTTTTCTGCGTCACTTCTAAATCCCATTTTGAAACATTGGCACTTTTCATTTTTGCGAAAATGTTACCGATAATGAAGATCGGTAAAGTTTATAAAGAAAGTGTTATTTTAAATTATTGCATCCAAAGGGGACTGCCGATCGATATTTGATCAATAATTGTGAAGTTGGTTTTGGGTTTAATCATTCATGGATTAACTTATGGGCTTGGAAACCTTTCAACAATTTTCTCACTTTGCAATTAGTTTCAAGTGTCATACAAAAATTGAGAAAATGTACTTCTACCTTGGAAGCCTTTATATCCAAGTGAGAGATTCCCAACTTTTGAAGATGAAAATTACATGGCTATTATAGTAGATCAATCATCTCAAAATTCACTGCAAGTTCAACCCTTAATTCCTGACAAGTCTCTGGTGATCTTGTGTAGAATCAAGAAATTGGAGAAAGAGGTACAAAATATCATGAATACGATTAATAATATCTCTAATTTCTTCAATCATCTAGACTGGAGGATGAAGGAACATTTTGATCACTCTAGAAATTTAGAAGATAGCTTGATACGGCTGATGAGGAGGATGAAATTGATAGAAGACGATTCCACTAAAGAATTTCCATTCCGACCCTTCTACAACCTCTTTGTTCTTGTGCAATCAATGGGTGATCTCAGAGGAGAATCTAGTGCTGAATCTGAAGAATAGTAGATTTATATTACTACCTATCTGTTTATCAATGTATTTTGATTTGAACTTTTTAATTTGAACTTTGCTTTAGAATTATGCTTTTAGGTCTCTTTATAGTTGAGACTAAGGATATGATGTTTTGTTTTTCAGCGTTTTGAGTGTTGTGGCTTAGATTACGATGTTGAATTAATGTGTTGAGGTTGAGAAAATACCAAAATTAGGTGTGTTATGTAACGTATATTGTACCCCTTGGAATTTATATATAAATGTGATGTTTTGTGTTGTGAAAGTTTATTTGTGCTAAGCACATCATTTTGTCACTTAAAATTATTTCTATAATGATTGAAAAGATGTCGTTAAGGCTTGAAATTGATCGAAATGGCAAAAATCAGGAATTTGAACGAAAATCAGTATAGCCGCCGATGGCGCCCTCAACGCCACCGACGGTGAATTTTTCCCGAGACTCAGGTTCAAAATTCCAATAGAGCACGCCGACGACTCCATCGACCCCGCCGATGGTGAGCTCACAAAAAAAGACACCTTTAACCGCAATTTTGACCTGTCAACCGCCACTATTCATCATCCCCTTCCTCTTAAAAATGTCATTTTCGACCTAGGGCTTGAGGGATCTTGGATTGGGAGGCAATTTCAAGGCTTTTTGACATCGGATTTGATCATCTCTAGGTAAGAGCTTCACTCCAAACTAAAAATATTTGATTTTCACTAGGATTTCTTCCACATTGAGGAGATCTGAAAAATTTGAGAATGTGAAGAAAATTTGGGAAGAAATTCATGGATCTTAGTGTTGAACTCTTAGATTTACTATTGGAAGTCATTATTTGCATATTTGAAGTAAATTTTGAAATTTTTCTATAATTTGATTAGATTGAAATGGCTCCACGTCAAAAGAGACGAATTTAGTTCGACGACTCTCTCTTCGTCAATGCAAAAGCTCAACCAAGATTTACTTCAATATTTAAAGGAAAGAAGTGTATACAAGGTCAAGTTTTTGAGAGTCCAGGAGGAGAAATTGAACGAGTTATTATCGAGTGGAGGTAGGAAAACTTTTGTTACACCACCAATAAAGCTGATGCAAATGTTGTGAAGGAGTTCTACACCAACGTATTCTATTCTGAAGATGGAATCGTTCAAGTGCAGGAATTTCCTGTTGAATTTACTGCTGCCTGCATCAACACCTTTTACAAAGTCTCAGACTCTTATAGTTGCCACTATGGATCCTTTAGTATGATGGAAGGCCCCCTGAATGATGTGATCAACTTTCTCACTGATGGGAAAGGAACATGGAATATAAAGCAACGAGAACAGGTAAATTTTTCTACTTCCTTGTTGAATGCCACCTCTAAAGCATGACACTATTTTATTTCTTCTACTCTGTTTCCGACTTATCACCATAGTGAGGTAACTAAAGATAAAGCAATTCTGAATTTCTGTATTCAGAATAGTAGAACTATAAATGTGGGAAGAATTATTTTTAAGAATATTTTGACTACGACAAGGAGTAAGTCAGGTGGAGGTCTAGGACATCCTGGCCTTATTTATGCAATTTGCAAACTTTCTGGAGTGGAAACTGGAGATGAAGAGTGGGTTTACCCTATGAAACCCATTAGTAAGGCTAATTTGAAAACTTATGAATCCCATAAGAAATGGGGAACTGGAAGTAGGAGTCAAGAGCCTTCTACAAGTAGAGATGTTCCCTCTACAAGTTATGATCTTCCACCTTCTAGTTCCCATACCCTCACTGATTTGATGAATGAGTTGACCTTGCAGCAGAAGAACATAGAATTAATAAATGAAAGGATTGGAGGTTTAGAACGTCGACATGATTATGATAGTGAGTACCTTCAGAGGCATTCAAATTTTGAGGTAGCTTATTACGAAGCTCAAGCCCGACACTAAGAGGTGAGCTTGATGTTACTGTTCATGAGTTCACTCGATATACTCAGTATCAACCCGATCCTCCAGCTGATCAAGGAGATAAATAAATAGTGTGGGATTTTGATATTTGATAGAACTGATGTACTTGTATTTGTACTTTTATTTCTGTGATCATTTGTAATATAAATAGATGTTTGTGTATTTGGACTTTTATTTTTATTGTTATGTTGCACTTAGATAATTTTAATTTTTATTATAAAGTTAGTGTTATAGTTAAATTTGCATATGTAGTTTAATAGATGTTGAGTAGTATTTTGTGGATTGTAATGTAATGTGATTTTTATTTTCACATTTTAATTTTAATTGTTTTGTTTATTATTGTGTTTGTGTTAGGAAATATTGTGCTTGTTTAATGTTTTATTTTTATACTTATTTCAAAATTTCATTACCCACAAATTTCAATTTAAAGTTAAGAAATATTGTGCTTGTTTAATGATTTATATGTGTAGAAAGCTCTTAATATTACAGACCAGGTGAAGTAGAAATTTTGAGAAGGACTGCAGAAATTTTAGAATGATGAAAATACCTAAAACACTGAGGTATGATTTATATTTAGAGTTTTTCTTTCCACCTGTATTATTTTAAATTGAAAAATTTAAGTTTGGGGGAGGGAAGAAAAAGATTAACTATTAGATGTCCTCTATTTCAATATTTTCAAAAATAATTTATATGATTTTATGTAGTGAATTTAATTCAGGTAACTATATTTTTGTAGATATTTAAATATTATAGTAGATTTAAAGAAATATTTTTGTAATGAAAATTAATTTTTTAACTTAAGATATTTAGTATAAGAGAATAAGATTATAGTTAACTATTTAAAGGAAAGGAAACTATATTTTGAAGTATTAAGAATCTAAAAATTCATTTGAGAAGAAAAGACTAGGGCTCAATGATGTAAAGACTATGAAATATTTATAAGGTAAATGAATGCTTTGAGTTTCAAATTTAGGGAAAGAAATGTGATGTTCAAAATCATTAAAGGCTGTCCAGATATAGTAATCCTCACTTGAAAAAGGAAAAAGAAAGGATTGAAAACAATCCCTGAAAAGAAAATAAGAACATATAGGATTGAAAGCAATCCAAATGAAAAAGAGAAAAGAAAGAAAATAAATTATGGGAGTAAGGAGAAGCTTGAGGATATGCCTAATCAAAAATCGGCTTCACTGGACCTACCTAAAGGAAAAACTTAAATACATTCCTGAACTTATATTTATGGAATAGATCTTTTACTAGTAGTGTTTTCATGAAGTTCCTATCATTTGAATATTCTAAGTGACTTAATATTGCAACATATAGTCATTCTTGAAATGAATAGAAGACTAGAACTCTTAAACTTGATGACTAGATAATCTTGTGGTTACAGAGTTAATTCAATTACTTGAATTTTTTCTGAAAATCTCACTATGATATTTATTTAAATCAAACTTATATAATTTATGAATTAAAACTTTACTACAATAGATCATAACTTTTATGTAGTACTAAAATTACTTGAGGACAAGTAATGGTTAAATTTGGAGGATTTTGACCAAAGGAAAATATGTTGAGATTTTCATATCTATTTTATACTATTTTTGGTGATATTGCACTTTAAAGAAAGTTATTTTTTATGTTTTGTTGCAGGAATGATGAAATATGATCATTGGAGCAAAAAGAAGAGAAAAGGAGATAATTTGGAGCAAAAACAACCAAAATGTGAAGAATTTAACTAGGGCGCCGACGGCGCCATCGACCCAGCCGAAGACGAGATTTGCCCGAGACTCCATAATTAATTCATTAAGAAAGTCCGACGATGGTGCCCTTGAGGCTCCCGACAGCGAGCTCGGCGGTTATGACCAACTAGGCTTTGGATGAGGACAAATTTTGAAGGGATGCTTAAGCAACTCTTGGGAAAGCTCATCCACAACTTTAAAAGAAGATTTTGGCCAAAAATTAGAGAGGTCCTGGATGTTAGAAAGGTCCTGAAGAGAGGGGAGACTCAAAATTGAAGTGTCAAACAAGTGTAGAGTGTCTAATTGAGCAAAAATGACCAAGATGTTATAAATATCATTGGCTAATCTATAATTTGAATAGTCTTGCAGACATGTTAGGTTGGGAAGATACTAGCTCTCACTCTAGAGTTCCCTCTTCTCCCTTCACCTAGGGGCTAACATCTTGTATCAGAACCTAAAACTATAAATCAAATTGGGGGCTTTAGCCTGTTTCTCTAAAGTGCTCTAATTCTACACCCTTTAAAGTTTATTTCCTTATTTATTTGCACTCAACCCCGTGAATTACATTCTCATCAATGAAATCAAATGTGATTCTTAGAATTTGTTGACTAAGACAACACTATCTCGGATCTTACATATTCTCATAACAGATAATAACATCATAATTTGCCAAATCAAGAAGTAAATGAAGTAAAAGATTTAAAATCATCACAACTTCTTCCAAAATTAAAGTTTAATTCTTTTGATGAAATGATGATTTGCTGGCCTCTTTCTTTTTAATGATCCAAGTCCATGGGGTGTCTTGTTTTCTCTTAAAAATGTGTCTCCATTTGGAATGAATCTTCTAGAAGTTTCCTCATTTCAAATGCTGATTGATTGAATTTTTTAGTCCATGAAATATTTCCCATGTTTGTACCAAGGGTTCCTTCAAACACCTCTTAAAAAATTCATCAAAATTCAATGAATCATAAAATAATTACTTCTAGAGCTTAAGTGCGGGGTACCTAGTGCTTAAACGTGGCCCTCTCTGTTTAACTGACGTGTAAGCGCTTATCCTGGGTGCTTAGGTGCCTCTGTTAATTTTTGCTTCAAATTTGATCATTTTTCATTCCTTTTACTATTTTTCATCCATTTGATTGTACCTGAAAGAAAAACACAAAGATACTTTTCATTAAAGCGTAATATCTTAAAAATATGTATAAAAATGTATACAAAAAGACTATATATTTTAGGTGTATCAAAATTCTCCAAACTTAAAATGTTACTTGTTCTCAAAAGACACTTCAATCTTTTAAAAAGTAAAAAAGTAGATTGTGTAAATGAGTTTCTTAAATTTTTATGTAGAAATATAGTAGTCCAATTTAGAAAAAAATATTAGTAAATGAGACCAACTTAGAGTTTAGAAATTTTTAATGTAAAGAAGTTTGAAAATATGAGTTCCTACTAATTCAAAAATATTGTAGATTTTCCAAATATATAGTTTAGGCATTCTATCTTCGCCATATAAAAATTTTTATCATGCATAATTTTACGTCTTATATTATATCATTAAGCTTAAGAGTTTCTTAAATCTTATACTTTCAAAAAGATTAAACAAGGAACCAATTTTTTATTAGGCACTAATCCTCAAGCTTATCCTCCCTTTTTAAACTTTTTTCTTTTCTTTTTCTTTTCTCTTTCTTTTTTAATTTTTCTTTTTTCTTTCTTTTTTTTCTTTTTCTTTTCTTCTTTTTCTTTTTCTCTTTTTCACGCAACGATTACTATATTTGGATTGGCCTTCAATGATTTTGAATTCCTCTCTACCTTTCCAAAAATAAAGAGTTGATATATTTATTTTACTTAAAACCTAATAATACTTTTTAAAAATTGATCCCTATTTTTTTAATGTAAGGATTTATGAAGTTGACACCACTACAATGCCAAAAACTTGATCCTTGTATGAAAAGTAAGTTGTGTAAAATATATATAATTATAGGTAATTAATAATGAGATTCTACGCAAGTTTACGTATCATTATAAAGTAATAATGGACTTTCTATTTAAGCCCCAAATATCAATCTTACGGGGAAGGTAAAAATTAGCAATGATAAATTTTATCAAGAAATTTACAGAAAATCAAACCAAATTACTGTAACTAATTTCAAATGTTGAGATATTAACCAAACTAAATTACATAACTAATAGCAAAACATAAATGAAAATTTTTAATAATAACTACTAATCCACTAACTATATTTATGTAATAAAGGTTTCTTATGTGAAAAAGCATCTTTCCCACTACAATGAAATTCTAGTGAAATGAGATGAGATAAATGTTTATAATATGTATTGTGCCAAATAGAAGCAATTTTAATTCTCTACCCTGATACAGTGCATAGAAAATCATTGGTTAATGTTAGGTTTAGTCCCTAAATCCGTGGCTAGGCTAGGAGGATACCAGCTCCCACTTCCCTTCACCTGAAAGCTAACTCTCGCTTTAATTTTTAAACACTAAGACCATATTGGGGATTTTATTCTCTCACCGTAAGATTCTCCAATTGTACACCCAACAAAGAATATTTCTCTATTTATTTGCACTTAATTTCATGAAAAAATTTCTCCTTCATGAAATTAAATATGACCATCACTCTGTTGTAGAATGCATACTCCATTTTCTAGATCATATGTATCACAATATATTTTAATAAATCAATTGGCCAAATCAAAAAGTAAATTAAGTTCGAAGTTAAAAAATCATCACAATTTATTTTATATTTTAATTTTGGCACATTCATATTATGTATTCATTTCTCCAGATCTTAGAGTAAGGGGAAAGATAGAGGAAACTACTCAGAGTTCATGAGAAAGATAAGACAAATTACAAATTTCATATATAAAAGAAAGGTCATAAAACACTAAATAAACAAACAAACTTACCTGGAACTCTTTCTCAAAGAAAATCCTTTGTATCCATTCCTTAGAAATGCAAGAAGAAGAACTCTCTCACTTTTCTTCTTCTCCAACACTCTTACAGAAAGTTTCACACTAAATCTCACCACAAAAACTCTAAACTATAAAAGCAAAATTACTAATTGACTCCAATATGTGGTGGAATGAAGATGGATTATGGAAATGTAGTGTGGTAGAATATTGTAGAGTGAAAAATGAATGTAGAGGAGCCCCTTTTCTGATGAAATTCGACCCAAATAAAGCTCAAGGTTGGTTCTCCAAGAGGTGCCTCGAAAAACTCTTCAAAAATTGTCCAAATACATCGAGCTTTCTAGAAAAGGTGTCTGAACCACCTTTGGCGCCGTCGGTGCGGGTGTGTCGCCGTCGGCGCGAGTATGGTGTCGTCGATGCTGAGTAAAAAATCCCCTAGCTTTTGGTTGTTCTGCACCTCGGCGCTGACCTTGGCTCTACGAGAGCTGAGTATTTCCTAAAAAAATGGCATTTTGACTCCAAATTTTATTCTTTTTGCTTCCTTTTTGCTTTAAGCACTAAAAATCAACAACCTGCAATAAAACATCAAATTACCTTCCATTAAAGTGCAATATACCAAAAATAGGTATAAAATATGAGTCTAAAATGCATATAATTTCAGTGTATCACAACCCCCCAATCTTACATTTTACTTGTCCACAAGTAACTTCTCTACTATATAAAAATATGACTTATGATAAAGAATTTAACTTTTAGAATTCTATATTTTAGATCACTAAATATAATAGTTTTACTTAAGAAAAAATTAAAACAACTCTAGTTAATACTAAAGGTGTAAAGATATTCAGTAATTAAGTTTAAGGTTTCTGATTCCATATTCTTTTCAAGATAAATTGCAATTTGTTATATTAAATTCACTTATAAAATTCATATGAAAAAGAACTTCATAAAACTTTATGAATAATTAAGTTAAAATTCAAATCAAAGGTTTAGAAAAGTGTGTCCAAGTTTTTTACCTTAAGTTGATTCAAGTAAAACCAATTTTTAATTAGGCATCTCCTTGAGCTTCTCCCCACATCTTTTCTTTTTCATTTCTTTTTCATTTCTTTTTTATTTCTATATGTGAGGAGTACTATATCTGGATAGCTTTTAATGATTTTTTTAACTATCCTCTTCTTAAAGTTAAAAACTTTTTATTTCTTCACTTAATAAATTTATATTAACTTAGAGATTTTATAAAGTTTTATTCTTTTCTTTTTACATGAACCTTTTAAGATGTTTAATACTTCAAAAATACAATTTTTTTTTACTTAAAATAGAAAAACATAGTCTTATTCTCTTTTACCAAATATTTTATCCCCTAGAATTAGCCTTTATTATTGAAAATTTTTACTTAAATTTACTATATATTTAGAAACATAAATATAGTTATCTCAAGTTAAGCCCTAATGCCAAAGGTCATGTTAAATTTAAAATTTTGAAAATATAGTTAAGTGAGGACAAATAAAATTAAGTTCTTTCTCTTTTTCTAAAAAATGACTTTTCTTCTCCCTCCCTCCCAAACTTAAATTTTTAAAAGATTTTTACATGAAGAACTTTAAAATTGAAGGGTGAAAGAAAGCATTAAATACATAAAAAAATCATACTTGTTGGAGATTATGATTTTTGAACATAAATTTTGAAAAACTGCAAGTGCTAATAATAAAACTAGAAGGCTAAAAATTATAAATGGCACATAATACATATAAAATTTTCTGAGAAAGCGCTAATCACAATACACAACAAAGTGCTAAAAATAACAACAGGACTAAACTAAACTCTAAAAATAAAAACAGTTTTCCACATTACAGTTTCACATTACACTACAAACAAAGCCTTCAACAACATCAAAACACAAACAATACAATCACATAGTACAAACACAAACAAACAAACAAAAAGATCACCAATCATTATCTTCATCATCATCGACATCTAACTTCTGCAGCGATATGGAGTATAACTAGGGTGAATAGGGAACTAAAATGTATGGTCACCCCTCAAGTATCTTACTAAAGCATCATCATAAGGAGCATCATACTCAATTTTTTGGCAAATCAGATCATCAGGGTAAGCATTTATGGCCTCCATATTTTGTATCCTATGATTCATCCACAAAAACTCTCCCTGCTGAATCATCCTCTGATCCAACAACTCCATGTTGTTGGGGCCACTTGAAGTAGGCTCACTAAAAGTAGGGGTTCTAGAAGTAGAAGGAATATTCCTAACCTATCTTTTAGATCTCCAATCAACATGGGACTCACAAGTATTGATGTTCACAGGCCCAATCGGTCTCTGAGGCTCAATCCTCTCCTCATCGGGTCTAAAATCAACTCTTGCTTGCCATAAAGTGTTTAAATGGGAGTAGGGTGCACCAATCCACCAGTGGTCTCTCCCAAAGTAATAGATCAAATGTTCATATGAATGATAGAGCCTACATTTATATCCATCACTTGCTGAATACAGTCGTTAAGGATGGCTATATCCTTGGTTACTTCACTATGATGGTTTGTTTGAATCATCCTTCTAGAAATAAAATAATGCTAAGCCTTAGAAGCTACATTTAACATAGAAAGGGGAAAGTTAACTTTAACTCCATTTTTTTTATTTTCCAAGACCCTTTCTCACTTGTTAGAAAAGAAATAACTTCATCTAAGGCTTGATCTGTAGAAAAAAACAAATGATACTGACATCTATAAACATCTTCTAATTGATAAAACTCATCAATTTTTCTTGGAGGAAACACCACCCTTTTTCCTCGAACAAAAATAGAATCATTAGAACCTACAAGAAGGTTGACATAAAATTCCATCACATCGCAACTATCACATCGGCAGTAAAATAGCAGAATTTTTCTCACTACCGAGCGATAATCAATCATTCAACTTCTCCTCCTGATTTTTTAAAACTGCGGTCCTGAATCACTTTTTTATTTTCTTGAAAACTATGAAATCAAGCAGTGGCTCTAAAGCTAATAAATCTTTGCTCGTCATATTCTATTTTCCTTTTGCTCAATCTAGGTGCCATAAGAAATCTAGAAAAATTTGATAAAAATTTTAAATAAATCTCAAAATTTTGAAAATAAAAAATGTAAACCACTTTAAACTCAAATCCACTAAGTAAGGGTATTTCACCAAAGCATTTTCTCAAAATTTCCCAAAAAAAATTGAAATTTTGGATCTAGTCAATGTGAGAAAAATCTTTGTTGAAAATGAAAAAGTTTACTTTAAAGTGTAGCTCTTATCTAGAGAAGATAAAATCTAAAGTTCCTTTGCCTCTAAATTGCCGCAAATCCACCCAAAATCAAGCCCTAAGTGCAAAACCGAAGGTTGAAGGTGACTTGAGGGGTAAAAATAGAGACTTACGGTGAAAATTATGAATTAAAGGCTTAATTTGCCACTCTCGAGTCGAAGGCGCCGTTAGCGCCAATGTTTGTGCTGTCGGCGCTAAAGGACCGAAATTCACTATTTTGATTTTTCAAAATTTCAATTTCCTTCCATTTTTCTCCAAAGTTTTTTTAGTATTTTTAAACACATATTTAATCTAAATTCATAAATACACATTTAATAAACAATTATTTTCACAAACAACAACAAACTAACTTTTATATACGAAAATACACTTTTTACAAACACATTTCACAAATTCACACTTATGAAGTAAACTAATTATAGATCCGCGTCAAAATCAAGCCACAACACTAAACACTGACAAAAAACTATACACATAATCAAAGTTCGGAATAGATCAAATAAATCCTAATCAAATCCACACAATTACACTAAACACATTAACATTTTTAAACAAGTAGAGAATTCACAATCTTCAATCATTCAGCCTCATCTTCAGTGTTATCACCACCTCTAATATCTCCCATAGATTGGTAATGAACATATAGGTTGTAGAAGGATCAGTACGGGAATTGATCTGTCAAATTTTCTTCAATCCACCACTTTTCTTTAAACATCCAAACTAATCCTACTTCAAAAGNCTTTTCTTTAAACATCCAAACTAATCCTACTTCAAAAGTTCCAGTGTAATTAAAATTCTCTTTCATTCTCCAATCTAGTTGATCAAAAAGGTACTTGAGATCTCCCACTACATTCATAATACTCTGAATTTCTGTTTCAATTTTCTTCAATTTCCTTTCTAAAGCAAGCGAACTTCCAACTGTTGATGGAATTATTGGGGATGAAGCATGTGAAGAATGATCTATAATAGCATTTAGTGCTTCATTTCCATTACCAATATATTGATCATCAATAGGAATCATGGGCTCCCACGGTAGTAAAACTTTTTCCCAACTTTCATATGGCACTTGGGATTGACTGCAAATCAGAAAAATTGTTGAAGGATGCCTAAGTCCAAAAAGTGGCCCATTCATAATGATTCCCATCATAGATTTAAGTATAATTGAACCTATATCAATAGGGTTTTCCATTTGAATATAGTAGTTTAAAATAGCACTCTCCTTGGTGACTCTACTGATCTTCATAGTAGGGAGTAATTTTGCACAAATAAAGAAATGTCATTGCTTCAAAATTGGATAAAGTGACTAAGCAGAAATACTAATATATCATTCATCTTGTACTTCCCACATATCCTTTTCATCCGTCAAAAAATTATAAATATCTTGCATCAAATCTCACATAGGAATGAAATTTGCATAATGAAAGATTAGAACATTTTCTATCATATACAATTCATTAATCCTCGCAGGAGTAAATGGTACAACTTTACCTTGTACGAAGACA
This sequence comes from Phalaenopsis aphrodite, assembly GCA_003013225.1. NCBI lineage: Eukaryota > Viridiplantae > Streptophyta > Magnoliopsida > Asparagales > Orchidaceae > Phalaenopsis > Phalaenopsis aphrodite. Next base: position 169,422 of record NEWO01000784.1, on the reverse strand, counting down.
ACTCCTTTGGTAATTCCATATAAATTTGCATAGAATTCCTTCATTACAGGTAAAACAACCACAGTAGTATTGTAGCACAGAACTTTCCATTGCCTTTGCAGAATGATCTTGTCAACTGGAGCACTTGGATTGATTAACTCATGTTTAACAAATCCACTTTCCTTGATCAATCTCTTCATCACAATAACTTTATCGTATAATCTCTGTGCGTCAAAACTAATAAATTTTCTTCTATTGAAAACTCCATCCCTTGAAGTATTTCTGGAATTAGAAGCCATGTAATCAAAAAATAGAAAGTTTCTAGGCATCTTAGGAAGTTTTTAGTACTTTAAAAACACCTCCTGATGGTTATTATGGATTATAATCTCATCAAAGTTTGCCAAAAGTTGCAAAAACCATTCAACCGCTCTCAGCGCCGCTGACGCTACCGATGTGCACTGTTGGAACTGAGATCCACTTTCTTGGGCGTCGTTGATGCAAGTGGACAAATTTTTGCGATTTTCATTTTTCATTCAATTAAATTCCAACTTTTCTTCCAATACTAATATTTGACTTAATATATAATAAATGAAATTGTGTAGGATTATTATCTATTAATATATAAGACACTTAACAAACTAAATATTAATACATAGACATGAATGTATTGGTTGCCAACCAAAAGCGCTTGGTTTAACGTTGTTAGCCCGACATAGTATTTGTTTAGTTGGGTTGACTTAACATTAAAACTTCCTTAAGTTGAGTTATATGCACCTCATAATAATGTTTCAAACAATGTCATTAACTTTAAATATCTTTCTAGTGTTAGGATCTTTAATCACAACAATTCCATAATGATATACTTTAATTACCTTAAATGACCCTAACCATCTAGATTTCAGTTTTCTAGTAAACAATCTTAATCTTGTATTATATAAAAGAACTTCTTATCCAGGTTCAAATTTCTTCTTAATAATCTTCCAATCATGCCATATTTTCATTTTCTCTTTATAGATTTTTGTATTATCATATGCTTCATTTCTAATCTTCTCAAGTTCATTGAGTTGTAATAATCTTTTTCCACCAGCATCTTTTAGATTAAAATTGAATCCCTTAATAGCCCAAAATGCTTTATGCTCTAATTCTACAGGTAAGTGACATATTTTTCTAAATATAAGTCTATTTAGGGACATTCCTATAGTAGTTTTATAAGTTGTTCTATATGACCATAATGTTGGGTCAAGTCTAGCATACCAATCCAATTTATAAGGATTTACAGTCTTTTCTAAAATTCATTTAATTTCATGATTTGATATCTCTGCTAAACCACTAGTCTGAGAATGATAAGCAGTATAGAATCTATGCATAATATCATATTTCTTAATTAAATTTTTGATTCTCTTATTCCTGAAATGAGATCCTCCATCAGTAATAATTACTCTAGGCATTCCATATTTTGTAAAAATATTTTAATTAAAAATTTAGAATCACTATGAGCATCACATCTAGGTATAACAACAACTTCAATGCATTTGGACATATAATCAACAACAATTAATATATATAGGTTTCCAAATAAAGGGATAAATGGTCCCATAAAATCTAATCCCCACACATAAAAAATTTCAACTTCCAAAGTGTAACTTAGAGGCATTTCATTTCTTATAGAAATATTTCCTACACGTTGACATCTATCGCATGTTTTAATATATTCATTAACATCATTAAAAATAGTAGGCCAATAAAATCTAGCTTGTAAAATTTTATATGTAGTTATATTTATTCTGAAATGTCCTCTAAATTTAGAATCATGACATCTTTCAATTATCTGTTGAGTTTCTTTATAAGGCACACATCTTCTAATACTTAAATCTTTATATTATNTTTAGAATCATGACATCTTTCAATTATCTGTTGAGTTTCTTTATAAGGCACACATCTTCTAATACTTAAATCTTTATATTATTTATATAAATATGGGTCATCCCAAAAATAGTCTTTTAAATCATATATAAACTTCTTTAATTGTGGATTTTTTATATCAGGTGGTAGAATATCACTTAAAATATTATTCACTATATCAGCATACCACGGTACATCCATTTCATCAACACTATGTAATTGTTCATCAGGGAAATTCTCTAAAGTTTTATTTGCAAAATTAAATAATATTTCTATTTCTATTCTAGAAAAATGATAAGCTATTTTATTATCATTTCCCTTTCTATAAATCATGGTAAAATCAAACTATTACAACATAAGTATCCATCTAATTAAACTTGGGTTAGCATCCTTCTTTTGCATTAAGTATTTAATAGTAGAATGATCTGTATGCACAATATATTTAGTTCCAATTAAATAAGGTCTAAATTTATCAAAAGCATAAACATAGCTAATAACTCTCTTACAGTAGTTGTATACTTGATTTGAGCATCATTTAGAGTCTTACTAACTTAATATATAACTTTAAAAATTTTGTCGTGTCTTTGTCCTAATACAGCCCCATTATCATAATCACTAGCATCGCACATTATTTCAAATGGTTTTTCTCAGTCAGATGACACTATTATAGGTGTAGTGACGAAATTTTTCTTTAATATTTCAAATGCTTTTATGCATTTCTTCATTAAAATCAAATTTTGTATCTTTTTCTAAAAGTTGGCATAAAGGCTTAGTTATTTTTGAAAAATGTTTTATTTAGCACCTGTAAAACCAACATGTCCTAGAAAACATTGGTCCCCTTTAACAGTAGCAGGTAGTGGTAACTTTTCTATAATTTGGATTTTTGCAGGATCTACCTTCATGCATTTTTCAAAAATTTTATTCCCAAGTGCAATACCTCCTGCAACCATAAATTGACATCTTCCCAATTTAATACTAAATTAATTTTTTGGTATACTTCCAAAACTTTTTCTAAATTATAAAGGCGTAGCTCAAACGAAGTTCCAAATACGAAAAAATCATCCATAAACACTTTCATTCCATGTTCTATAAAATTGCTAAAAATTGACATCATACATCTTTAAAATATTGCAGGTGCATTGCATAGTCCAAAAGACATTCTACGAAAAGTGAATGTTCCATATGTGCTTGTAAATGTTGTTTTCTCTTGATCCTATGGAGAAATTGGAATTTGGTGATAACTGGTATATCCATCTAAAAAGCAATAATACTTATTCCCAGCTAATCTATCCAACATTTGGTCCAGAAANGTGATAACTGGTATATCCATCTAAAAAGCAATAATACTTATTCCCAGCTAATCTATCCAACATTTGGTCCAGAAATGGTAAATGAAAGTGATCTTTTCTGGTGGCCATATTTTAAAAGATTTTAAAATGGTTAGATGTTGGAATTATATATCTAAAATAGGATATATAATTCCAACATCTAACCATTTTAAAATCTTTTTTTTTAACAAATTCTTTCATTATTGGTTTAATCTTCTCTGACCAACAGCTTTAGGTTAATGTTGTTCATCTAATAAAATTCTTTGCATGCAAATTGAAGTACTAATTCCTTTAATAACTGCTAAAGTCCATCCAAAATACTTTTTATACTTTTTTAACATTTCTGTCAACTTTTATTCCAGAATCTTTGTTAACTCAGAAGATATAATAATAGACAATGTAGATAACTTTCCTAAAAATACATACTTTAAATGGATAGGTAAAGTAAAACAAGCTCCCAGGAGAATGCGCCTCGAAATAGAGCAACAAGTCATCGCCGAGGTAAAAAAGTTGATAGAAGCCAAATTTGTTAAAGAAGAGCAATACCCCACATAGTTAGCTAACATTGTACTTGTTAAGAAGAAAAATGGACAGATCCATGTCTGTGTCGACTTCAGAGATTTGAACAAGGTATGTCCAAAAGACGAGTTTCCACTACCTATATCAGAGATGATGTTGGATATCACTTCAACACATGAGATTTTCTCCTTCATGGATGGATTGTCGTGATATAACCAAATTAAGATGGCTCCTGAGGATGCAACACTTACAACCTTCAGAACACCGATTGGAATTTTCTGCTGCATAGTGATGTCGTTCGGCCTAAAGAATGCCGGAGCAACATATAAGAGTGCAATGACGAAGATTTTTGACGACCTCATTCACAATCAAGTAGAATGCTACGTGGATGATTTTGTCATCAAAAGTAAACAGAAAATAGACCATTTGTACGATTTGAGGATAGTGTTTAAATGGTTATGATGATATGACCTTAGAATGAATCCCTTAAAGTGCACCTTTGGCGTTACCTCCGAGAAATTTCTAGGATTTGTTATCCGTCATCGGGGAATCGAGATTGACCCGGATAAGATTAAAACTATCTTGGAAATTCCTCTCCCTAAAACCTTGAAACAGCTACATTCCTTCAAGGCGAAGTTGGCATATCTAAAGCGCTTTATTTATAATCTCTTAGGTAGGTGTCAACCTTTCTCGACATTAATTTAAACTATCTTGGAAACCGTTGATACTTTATACTGCGGCCTTAGATGAATCTCTTGGAGCCCTCTTAGCCCAAGTCAATGATGAGGGTAAAGAAAATGCTCTCTACTAGTTGAGTCGTCGTCTAATACCGACGGAGATAAGGTATCCACCTATTCAGAAACACCGTATGACATTAATTTTTGCCACCCAAAAGCTTAGACATTACATGCTTTCTCATAAGATCACCCTAATTTCAAAAGTTAATCCATTACAATA
>NEWO01000784.1:108806-123306 GCA_003013225.1 Phalaenopsis aphrodite | reverse complement strand
TATATATATATATATATATATATATATATATATATATATATATATATATATATATATATATATATATATATATATATATATATATCTTATAATTTGTTGAGAAAGTGTTAACTAAAAATAAAAACATCAAAGTACTAAAAACAAACAACAGTACTAAAAGAAATTTAAATTCAAAAAGAGCTCTATAGACTCTAGTTCACAACACAACATTCAATACAATTCAAAGTATTACTTATTTCTAATTCACTCCAGCATCTAATTGGTTTTTTTAAACAATAATATTCATCGATAAATACTCCACATGCAAGTGTTTTTGCAAACAACACAAAACCAACCTTTATATATGAAATTCCAAATTTTTACAAACACATATTTTTAATCCCACTAACACATACATAAAGCAAATCACATTATAATTCAGTGTTAAAATCAAGCCACAACACTAAAATGCTTAAAAACAAACTATGAATACAATTAAAGTGATAGGAGTTTCAAATCAAATCAACTCCAACACAATTAAATCAAAACATAATTAATTTTAAACTGTCAAAATTCTAACTTCTTCAATTACTCCTCTTCATCTTCAGTACTGTCTCCTCCTCTAATATCTACCAAAGACTGGTAATGAACGTACAAATTGTAGAATGGTCGGTATGGGAATTGATCAGTCAAATTTTCATCGATCCATTCATTCTTCTTAAACATCTGCACCAAACCTGCTTCAATCCATTTTGTATGATCAAAGTGTTCCTTCATCCACCTATCTAAGTTATCAAAAAGGTAAGTACTATCGTATTTATGATACTCTGAAGTCCTCTTTCTATCTTCTTTATTTTCTCTCCAAAACTTGTAAACTTCCAACTGTACAGGGCATTAAGGATGTCGAAGCATGTGATGATTGATCTAAGATAATGTCCAATGCCTTATTTTCATTCCCAATATAGTTTGCATCATAGGATCCATGGGCTCCAATGGTAATAAAATATTCTCCCTAGAATTGGAAGCCATGGATTTTGAAATTTGGAAGTATCTAGTCGTCTAAAATGGTTTTCATGCCTTCAAAAAGACATTTAGGCATGTCAGCACTATTTTTGGTGAGTAAGCTAGCAGATGTTTCTTTCAGGTCTGGATCATAAATATGCCCCTCAGGAATAGGGGTGAGCAAGTTGTTCGTCTCTCTTTTGATGTTTGCATTCTTGTCGTAGAAAAGCTCTCTGCTTCTTGCAACTGGCGTTCCTGCGTTGCGTCCTGCGAAGTGGAGTACTTGGTTGTCGTTCGTTATTGGCAGCTATTAAGCCTCCAGTAGGTGTAGCTACCATGGAGGGCAGATGGCTGGGCCCCTCCATCGAGTCTCACTCTGTTATCACATTCTTGCCCTTGCGTGATACATCATATTTAGTGATCACTTTTACTTTAATAAAGGCAGTCCCTCTTTCTCTTTGCAGCTGACTACGTTAATTAGAGGACTTTCGTAGTCAATGTCAACCTGGTTGAAATCCACATTAAAGTCTATGGTGCTGCCCTACGGTGCCATCTCCTCATTTAATGTGAGGTTCCAGCCATCCTGGAAAGCAAAGATTAGCTGCTGTCTCGATATTTTTCTGCAGACGACATGAAAAACATCAGTGGGCCGAAACTTCTCACAAACAAGAACAAAACAAAGTATTTATTAAAGTAAATTTCAGTTTGTTTTGGGTTCAATGAATTTTATGTATGAGTTTCATTTAATTAAAAGTGGAAAGAAAAAAATTTGAAGTTTAAAATACTTTTCTCAAAAATTTTCATTATATTGAGGTTAATTATAAATTTTGGACCCGGTCATAGACATTTGACCACATAAATAACCCCAAAACAATCAAAGTTTTAAAGTTTCAAAGCAATCAGCGGCAAGCGACATCAAGTTGCATAATAGGTTTTTAGATATCATCTGTTTATTGCTAACATGGGTTTTTCAGCCCGGAAGTCCACTAACTGGTAGGCTCCTCTTGTGTAGACCTTTTCAATGGCAAATTGTCCTTCCCAAGTTGGCTCAAATTTTCCACCTATTTTGCGGGGTGAAAGAATAGGCCTTTTGAGCACAAGTACGAGGCCACCAACTTTAAATGTACTTGAGCGGACCAATTTTTCATGGGCTTATACCATCTTTGACTGGTAAAGATCCAAATGTTGTTGTGCTTCCAATCATTTTCCCTCGGACTCTCTAGCTCTTCAATTCTAAGTTCTGCGCTTTCTTCCGTTATGAGTTGGTTGGTAATGGTGATTTTGAGAGATGGTGTTTGGATTTCTAGTGGTAGCACGACCTCGGACCCATACACGAGCATATAGGGTGTACACTGAGGGGGGAGTCCTGAAAGTCATCTGGTAGGCCCACAAGGCTTCTAATAGTTTTTTGTTGCAATCCCTTTTTTTCATTTAGTGTTTTCTTCAAAATTTGTACCAGTGTCTTGTTGAAGGCTTCGGCCAGACCATTTGCTCTAAGATAATAAATCATAGAGTATTTTCAGTCTATCCCAATTGTTTTGACGAAACGGTTGTTCTTTATGCTTCTGAAAGCTGTCTCATTGTCAGAAATTATTCTTCGCAGTACTCCAAAACAGTAGACGACTTGGTTTTTGAAAAATTGAAGGACGTGTTGTGTCGCAACCTCACGTAACGGTACTGCATCTGCCCATTTGGAGAAGTAATCTGTTGCGGCAAGTATAAACCTGTGTCCTCTAGAAGATGGAGGTTCTATTGGGCATATTAGTTTTGTGCCCCAACACTCGAATGACAAGAAGGCAACAGTTGGGTTGAGCACATTCGGAGGCTGGTGTAAGACCACCCCATGCACTTGACATTGGTGACATCTTCTAGTTGTATCCATGAAATTGGACATCATTGCAGGCCAATAATATCCGAGTCTTTTGAACTTCATTTTCATTTTCGGCCCTGACTAATGAGTAGTGGCATGTACCTCTTTAACAATATTTTGTGCTTCGGCTCTGCTCAAACACCGTAGCGACATTTGTTCAAACAATCTTCTATAGAGAATATTTCCCATCATGGCATAATACATGGCCCTTTTTGTGATGTGGTGTGCCTCAGACTTGTCTTCTAGCAGCTTCCAGCATGCAAATATTCTATTAATGGCTTACGTCAATCTTCATTAATGTCTGCAATTGTATTTATTTTTTCTTCTTTTTCGAGTTTGTGTAGAGTTTCAGAGTCGATCCGAGATAAGACTCGTCTTCCTTGAACTGAGACTTTAATGGAATTCTCCGGGGGACACACCATTTCCTTAGCAAGTTTTGTTAGAGCATCGACATGGGCATTATCTCCCCTCACATCAGGGATCTGCTCTAGGAGCTTCATCGTGTGCCGATGGTATTATGCTAATCTTGGTTTCAAAATTTTGTATTGTCCGGCGACTTGCTGAATGACCAGTTGGTAGTCGCCATAGATGGCAATGTTTGTTATATCTATTGAGATTTCCATTTTCAATCCGTTGATTAAAGCTACATATTCTGCTTCATTATTGGTGCACGACTCTGTCAGGTGGTATGAGAAACTCAACATACTCTTATCTGGTGTGATAAAGATCAAACCAATCCCTACTTTGCCTGGTATAATTGTACTTGGCCCTTTGTCTTTTATGGCTGATGAAGCACCATCGAAATACATCTCCCAGTGTTGTGCACTGGAGAATTCCATTTGTAGTATTTGCTCATCTGGTAACTCGTCATTGAGAGAGGACCCAGCTGACAGCGGGTGTGTAGTGAGAAAGTCTGCTAGTACCTGTCCTTTGATAGCACGAAGGGAAACTAAAGTTATATCAAATTGTAATAAGATCATTGACCATCTTGCTAAAAAATCGGAAAGTGTTGGTCGGGTCATCAAATATTGCAATGGATTAACTTTTTTATTAGGGTAATCTTATGAAAAAGCATGTAATATCTAAGCTTTTGGGCAGAGAAAATTAACGCTAGAAAATGCTTCTCAATAAGTGGATACCTTATCTCCATCGGTATTAGGTGATGACTCAAGTAGTAGAGTACATTTTCTTTACCCTCATCATTGACTTAGGCTAAGAGGGCTCTAAGAGAGTCATCTAAAGCCGCAATAAACAGTATCAACGGTTTCTCTGGGATAGGGCTGGCCAAGACAGGAGGTGTCATTAAATTTTGTTTAACATCCTTAAAGGCCCGCTGGCATTTATCTTCCCAAATAAATTTGGTGTCTTTTTTAATTAATGTAGAGAAAGGCTGACACCTATCTGAGAGCTTAGAAATAAAGTGTCTCAGATATGCCAACTTCCCCTTGAAGTAACGTAGTTGTTTCATGGTTTTAAGATGAGGCATTTCCAAGATAGCTATAATCTTATCTGGGTTGATCTCGATTCCCCGATGACGGACAACGAATCCTAGAAATTTCCCATAGTTAACTCTAAAGGTGCTCCTTAAGTTAACTTCTGTGATTTCTTCTTCTTGAGATATCATTGTTAAATTTTCGATGTCTTTTCCTCTTTGTCGAAAAAATCTAAGTTGATGGCAAGCGGTGTACCGAGATGCTTGAGAGTTGGCTCCTCGTTATTGGTGTTGTCGTAAGCAGTATTAGTGATGTCTTCTTTAGACTTGATAATGAGTTCATCAGACTTGAGTATGATTTGACGACCACTTTAAGGATCGAGATCAAAGCTAGATCGATCATAATCAGTTACGTTATCACTAGAAACATTTAAAACGTAGCCAAAATCACAATCATTATATTCATAAGACCCTAGAGGGACAAAGAGGTAATCATACAAAGTCAGGGGTTCGAGGAATTTCTTCCCCAAATCCGAGACAATAAATTTAGTAGAGGCAGCCCCTATCCTACCCCCTGTGCTATCAATCTTTGTATTGATGGTTTTCTTCTTCTTGTTCTTTGTTCTTGACGATGACAGATCTCCTGGTGAAATCTTCATCTTGGGCTTGGTATGTTGCGGACTCTGAATGTAGGCTTGTTTTGATGTGGACTGGATTTTGTTCAATATTTTCTTGGATGATCTGCTCCATAGCTCATTCCATCCTTCTTTGGTGTTCATTGAAACTTGTTTCAATGAATCATGTATGTGATTAAGGACCCTCTTGATTTCAACCCAAGTTGCACTCCACCTATCTATTCCGACATATGAATCAATTGGGGAGATTGGCTCGGTCGATATCATGTTTATGGAACCTTTTTTAGGTTCTCTCAGATACTTCTTCGGGATTGTTATATTCTCTTCCTTGAGGTTCTTCTCATGCCAGTCTTTTAAGACGAAGCATTTTCCTATAGTGTGCCCAAGCAATTGGTGGTATGGGCAATAATTTTGTTCACTCTTCCTATCCACCTCCTCTGGCATCTTTGGCTCTGATAGTTTGAATTCTGGCTTCTTCATCAGACTCCTAAATATTTTAGATATAGCTTCATCCTTGACAAAATACACAACTTTCTGTCACTCCAACAGAGACATTCTTTTATCCCCTGTTCGGCGGTCGCTGGTGGGATTGATTATTCTATTTATGAGAGGATTGGTGATGTTCTTTTGCTTATATCTTTATCAGCTGCTTTCCTTTGTCGACGGTCGCCACTACTCCGGATTTCTTTTCGAACACTTTGGCTACCTTAGCCTTTTCATGTGGCTCCATGTGCTTAATCTCCTCTTGAAGACTGTTGGATTTACTGAGTAGCTTTTTGAAGACTTTTGATGGTGAGTCCCTTAAACATGAAAGCTATTAGCCCATGAATGCTCTTGAGCATAATTTCAATTGCATGATGTTCCTTTAGCTGAAGTTCTCATTTCATGCTAAGGTTTCTCCACCTCAAGATATAGTCCACTAAAGTTTTGCTAGAATTTTTCTTTTCCATCACGAGCTCTACGATAGACACATGGTGTTGTGCCCAGATAATTCTTTTCACAAATAGTTGTTCCAATTCAGAAAATGTTTTGACTGACTCGTTGGGCAAGTCAGCGTACCGGTCTAAAGCAATTCCTAGCAAGTTGCTGAAGAACTGCTGGCAAAGTAGAGCCACATTATTCCTTGTGTTTCCACAGCTGGCTTGAAAATGCGCTATATGCTGTCTGGGATTTCCAACCTCGTCGAATATTTTGAAGTTTGGGGCCACACAACCCTTGGGAAAAGGAATGGCATCAAACTCTTCCCGGTAAGGTCTACCCTTCAAAATTGATGCTCCGCCCTTGGATTGGGCTAAGGATTCCTGCACTTGTTCAACAATTTGTTTGAACTCCTTTTCTGGCATGGCACTTGGTGGAGAATCTTTCGTCGGCTGCTAATCTCTGTTTGCTGAAGTAGACTCTCTTCTTTCATCTATAATGTGTATAATTTCTAGTTAATTAATCTTTGGAGAAACGAATTGTGGTGCTTGCGATTGCCCATCAATAGTGGTCATGGCGATCATAGTTGCAGTCATCTCTTCTATTCTTTTCTCCATTAGACTAACCTGCTCATCCCTTAGGAGGATAACCCTATGCAGTTCATCTACGATGTTCTCTTTGGTGCGAGGTTGATCCTTGCACGCAAACATGGTGGCTCTAATTTCTATCACATGAACATCCATGAAATCCTCCTCCAGGTAATCATTGTAATCAAAATCTTGATTGTCTCTATCTATGGAAACTCCTTGTTCTCTAGCTATCTCCGAAATTTCAATCCTGAGTTTCTCAAAATTCTCCTCAATTATTGACTCCTTGATCGCTTTAAGATCTGGAGGACCCTGATGGACATCCTCTATTTGTTCCTCAATCTCGCTGGCTATTGTCGCGACGATGTCAGATATCTCAGATCCTGGTTTCATCTTCTGTCCTACAGGCTCACTGGACTGTATCGATGTAGCGAGCTTGGGTACCCATACCTTTTTCTTTTTCGACAACGATGTCTCAGGACAGAGCGTATTAGTAGAAACATCGGTATGCCGAGGAAAAGTATGTTCCCCGTGGTGTAGACCGGTTACAGTGCCAAGTAATTATTATGTCTTTGCCTTTGGGATTGTAGGAGTATCTTAATAACAGGTGATGGGTAAGATCTTCGGACACAGTCTTGACTTAACCGGTCGACGACCAGTGATCCTAGTGGCAGTATAATCAGTAGTAATTATTGCGATATCATTTCTCTTCCCCAAACAGAACCAAACGGGGATGCAGGTAGGTGACACTCCAGCTATCTTGTGGGACAGTCTGGCGGATTTAACACCCTTCAAAATTTCCTTTTTCATGTGAGGGGAAATTGCATCTCTCACTCGTTTAAGTAACTCACTAACCGAACATCCTTCTTTGGTAGCAAGCCTTCTGAAAACTGCACTAACTCAAGTGATAGTGAACTTCTTTCCCTCCTCACCATGTCCATGAAGTGACAGTAATGTGGCAACAATCCTTTGGATATTCGCATATCCATTGGTATCTGTCAAAGGATGGAATCTACTTCGTCGTAGGAGTAGCTAAATTTCCTATAACACTTCTTCAACTTGATGAGGCTCCTCCTCAATGGGTGTCTTCTCAGGAGCCTGGGCTATGATGGCCCTCCAAACTTTTCAGTTATGGTTCCTCCTTTGAGTTCGGGTCAGCAGTACAGTCCTCAAACTTGATCTGATTTCAAACACCGGTGGTGGGATAATTAATCCCTCAATCGGATCCTCAATAATGATCACTTATTTCCCCTTAGCAGCTGCGGGGCTAGCAGGTTTGGCAAGTGCCGCGAAGGTAGTAGTTTTAGACTTCTTGCAGGTAGGGAAGTCTTGAAGGCAGTTTAGGTTGAATTCTACAGACGGTTCCTGTATTTCTAGAGCGGCGATCTTGATTACCATGAATGGTGCTTTCCCGAGGATGATTTGGAGATCTTCAAATCCAGCTCCAAATTTGATGGTAGGAACAAGGTTACAGGCTTCGTGGCTCGTTGGCAGGTTGCAGGAAAAGGTCAGTGTGGGTAAACCATTGCAGCTGGCTTTAAAACAGAAAGTTTTAGGGTTAGCTATGGGACAAAAAACCTTGTACTTTTTAGTGCAAGCACTGAAAGTAAAGGTTGATTTGTAGATCGAGAGGGTCTTAATTTATGGTTATTTTAAAATATTGTTTAAGAAAAAGTGTAATATTTAATTAATATAAGAAAATTTCAAAGTGCACGAAACACAACACAATTTTGTTTAATTTTTTGAATAGCAAATCAAGTTTGGAAGGGAGATGTGAAGTATTTTAGGACCCAGCGCGGGACCTATTAGTGGCAAAAAATGACCAAATGGAACTAGTCCACCGACACACCTATTGGGGGTCCAACCCCACAGGAAAATTTAAGGAGCCATTATTAGCCTTCTGAACCCCTCTGTTCAAAGATGGATGAACAACTAGTCCTGAAGTCCAAGAAGTTAGCTGTACTTTCCCAAGATAGAAATGGGTAAAGTATGCCAATAGAAGAAAGGTAATTTGGTCCAAGAGGGACATTGACATATTACCGATGTGTGAAAATAATATTTCTTAATTTGAAGGAGAGAAAAGCTTGTCCCCAGCGGAGTCGCCAAAAGCTGTCGGTGCTATTTTTGGTTGGTGGGGTTACCTGTAAGAAGCTGTCGGTCACCGGAATCAAAATCCCGTCGCCCGCCTCTGAAGGATGTTGAGGTTTTGAAAAGTCTGAAATCAAACTGACCCCATATTTTCATACTTTAAATGAATGAGCACTATACCTCAAACCCTGTATCTATCCCAAAGGATAAACACAATACTTCAGGATGAGGCTCGATCAAATAAACTAAGAAAAGTATGACATCCGTCTAGTTTGCGAAACCTTTATATTTGCCAACAATTTGCCCTATTTAATATAAAGGATTAAATAAGGTTTATATTTAGCTGTGTTCAGACATGGTTTCTATAAGGGCAAGTCCCTATAGTTAATTACATCTTAAATGACCAAAGTCACCTAAGAAGACTCTCGATAAAAATCAGAAAATAATCTTGAACTAGTTTCAAAGGGTATGACTCTTAATTTGAGATCGGACATAGAGGTGTGAAAGGGGATTGGTTCAAATTTGGAACATTCTGTTGTTGAGTCCAAAGGAGGAAAAACTAGGGGATGTCATGGTTCCAGAGGAGAACCTTGGTGACTTCCCAAGCTATCCTAATGTTTGGCTTTAGTTTTGAGGAGAGATAATTAGGTGATCATCCTGCCAATTTTATTAGTTAGAGCTTACATTCGTATGAAACGATCCCACAAATAGCCTGGAAGATGTAAGGATTTAGGTCATGACAAACGAAAACCTCAGAATTCTAAAACGAGTCAGGGCTTATATTATATAGCAGGGTTGTACAAAAGCTGAAAGATAAGATAAGGATTTAAGTTGCATAAGCAAACAACCTCAAAGTCCTATGTCTTCGTTGTTTAAGTCTAAAGAAGGAAGATTGGTTTAGTTGGGGAAGACAGGTTTTGCTGATGAAGAAGGTCGTGCTGCCCACCATGCTAGCTCCAAGCTCTATGCCATGACGAGTTTGAGTTTTCTAGTGTGTTAAGTTATATTGTCAAATCAGGTGGCCTTATGGTTGAAGTTCTTTAAATTTTATGGAGGCATGTTAAAGTTAATTATAGTGACATCGGTTAGGTTCCTACGTTTTCCTCGTTCCGGCATCACTATTTTCTATTGGATTCACTTAGTCCAAATGAACTTATTAAGCTCAACTTAATGAGATCCATATTTTCATTTAAACCGTGGGAAGCTTCGTTAGAAACCATAGGTTACCTCCTCCAAGTGATTCCCGATCATTCGATAGACACATCTTCATTTAGTTGAAGTTGTAATTTTGTGTAATGTTTGTGATTAAATTTTAAGTTTCTTTATATTTTGAATGTTGTGGGGGTAAATTTTATCTTGATTGATTTTAATTTTGGTTTTCATTTTGGATTTTGGTTTTGGTTTTGTGGCTATCCTGATAGTCTTAGTTTTCCATGAAAATTTGTATAAGCACAAAAGTATAACATAAAAGTACAAGAAAGACAATGCTGAAAATTGTAAAAGCGTACCTGGCGAGTCTTCTCATTGCACCACCTGAAACTTAAAATGCATGTTAAGGCAGTTTATAGAGAGCAGGAAAAGTAAAAATTTGGTATTTTTCCTAACCCTATGTCATATTTTGGTGGGACCCTATTTGATCAATTAAGGATGACTTTATCAAGCAAGATATTTTAAATTTAGTAGATCTCCGAGATGTCCATCAGATCTAGAGAAAGAAGCAGGTCCATGCTACTTTCGCGCTGCCTGGTGGAAAATCCTGAGTTCTTTTAAACTTATTATGTTGCTTAATAATTCATCCTGTTAATACCCTTAATGCTCAGTGAACATAAATGTCTCAATTATCCCTAAGAATAGGGTAATTATCACTTGTAATTCAATTTAAGAATTATGTGGGTGAAGTCCCTTAAAGAGGCAAGTTAGTATTTTTGGAACACTTAACCAAGTTTAAAATCTAATTGGGCTTAAGGTTTGAAAGATGTTTTAATTTTCAATGATATTTACTTTTGTAATCCTCATTTAAATGAACCTTGATTTAGCCTAAGTCACTACTAAGCCCTTAAGACCTAGGTAAGTGTCTTAATTAGCTCTGAAAAGATGAAGCTTTAGGTGATCATGATTCATGATTTGAATTTTATTTGAACATCAAAATAGGGGTATTAAATTGATTAATTATTAACTTCAAAAGTCATACCCCTAAGTCCTAGATTCATTCTATTTTAATAAACTTCTAAGTTTTAAAAATTTTAAAATTTATTAACTTATCTTTTTCAATTAAGAAGGTGAGATTGGTTTCTACCAATTAACCTCTTATGTTTCAAGCATCAAATAAATTTATTAAGATTAGAGGTTACACATTTTCCTCTTTGAATCAAGCCTAAATATTAATTAAGGCTAAATTTCCAAAATTACACATTTGCCTCAAATGACTTTGAAATTTTTATCCTACCTCATTCATGGGTCAATTAAGACATCAGAGGAGAGAATGTGATTTTTAAAAATTTAATTTAATTTGTATAATTATTTTTATGCAAAAATAGGATTTTTCAAAGAAAATTCCTAACTTGGCCAAGGTAAATTCTAATCCCTTGAACTTTTTACTGGAGGTAGGCATAGACCAGAGAAGTCTTTGGACCAAATTTCATGATTTTTTAATTTTATTTAAATTATCACAATTATTTTAAGTTCTGAGGTATTTATTAAATATAAAACATTTTAAATGTAAAAAAATTAAGTATTGTATTTTTGAAAAGTTTCCCTGAAGTCATAGAATCCAAGGAAGCAAAATTTATCTTTTTCTAATCTTTCTTTGATTTATTGGAATTATTTTAGTGGAAATCCATTTTTTAGCCTTCAAAAATTATTTTAAGCTTCAAAATACCATATCTTTATTTAGAGAATCAGGAAAAATATCTCAATTATTTCTAAGTGCTTAGAAAACAATTTATAACTTTTCCATGAATTTTATTATTTTTGTGATTTTTATGAATTTTTAATTATTTTAAATATTTAAAAATAGGCTAAAAACGAAGTTTTTATTTTAAATACCATTTTATTTTTATAAAATACCCCTGATCATAGAGAACTCAAAAATAAGCTTTTATAAATTTTTGAGTTATATTTTGATTTTTAAAAATCATTTAAATGCCAAAAATGATGTTTATCTTTAAAAATCAAATTAGGTTATTAAATGAACTCAAAATATTTTGAAATTTTTATGATGAGTTCTCTAGACCATAAACTATAGTGGAGATCAAAAATCAATCATTTAAATGTTTATATTTTGCAAAATTAATTATCTTAATGATTTAGGATGTGTGAAAATTAGGTATATTTTAAATGACTTCACACATGAAATTATTTCCAAAAGCTTCTCTGGTCATGGTGGACCCTCCAAAATTTTCTTGGAATTTTCTAATAAACATGCTAATTTCCATGGTTATTTTCAGGAAATAATGTGCAAAAAATTGAAAAATATGGATCTTTGTATCGGGAATTCCTATGACTTTGGAAAAATTAGTGGATATCTCCCTTGATAGAGGCTACAACATGCCAAAATTTCAAGCCAAGCTGATGTGTCAATATGCATGGAGAATCAAATGATTTAAAATAGTGTTTAATTAATTAAAAATAAAATATGCATCAAATGGACTTTAAATTTATTCCACATTGTTCTCCTCTATTCGCTAAGCAAACGACAATTTTTATTTTATTTTTGTTATTTTTCTACACAAAGTTATGAATTTTCTAAGTTAGGGATATTTAAATAAAAAGGAAAAAGCTCTATTTATCTAATTAAGCCACCCGTGCCACCTCAACCTACGACGACTTCGAAGCTCCATGCGGCGCGCTTCCATCTGACGCCGCCATGCACCTAAGTGCTGACTCGACCCGCTGTTTATATCTCAAAGCACTGTCTGGCTCGATCTTTTCCATCCATTTGATACACGCTCGATCAAATGGCTCCCCATCATCATCCCTGATAGAATGATCCCATGAACGTATACATTAAAACCCTAAGATCTCAGCCTAGACTCAACCAAATCACTTCGGTTTTGATGTTATGGACTCGTTTAAGTGAGACGAACACATCAATACAGTAATCATGCAATTAAATTAAGCCTAATTAAATGGAGAATCGAAATAGGCTCGAGATGAGGTGAGGTTTTATTCCTTTGCTACGAGAAGTGAAGCTTCAATCAGAGGGTCTTGGCATGTTTTTTGGGGTCCAAGGATACTAGGGATTGAGTCCCTAGTTTTGTTGTAAGGTCTAGGTGTGAATTCAATCACGGCCAGATTTGGGTGTTGGTCTAGAGTTATGGTAGAGGCTCTGTGGAAAGGGGATTTTATGGGGCTTTGGCTTCTTTCACTTTTGTGAAGGTGTCGATGCTGTTAATTTGAGTTTGGTGGAGTGTGGAGGTGTAATGGGCTCTATCCTGGTTTCCGGTAAGGTTCCAAGCTCACAATTGAGCTCAGTCAATGGGAATTGGTGGAAGAAAATTGTTGGAATGCACTAAGGGGATCTTAGGGAAGCTCTGTGGAAAGTTTGGAGAGGTCTCTCTAAGGAAATTTTAGCACACCTTCCATGGCCATGGAGGTGAGATTTTATAAAAATTGTCCGTGGGGTGGCTCTCAGGACATAAGTTTGGGTACTTTATAGTGCTTAGGTGGAGGGTAGAGGAGCTCCATCAATTGGTTTGGCTGAGCTGACCTCTAGCTTTGATTTGGGTGAGGTTTCATGGGGGTGGCTCTCAATTTTGAGCTTTTTCGGCAACTAAGCAGCTAGTGGGAGGTGGCTAGGAGCTCAGGGAACCCAGGGGAATATGTCATAGCAATTTACCTAATTTTTGTTAGGATATCTTAAGCACATGCATTTTTGGAAATAATATCCCTTGATTTGGGGGACCTTTGGTCCATGTCTTGATTTAGGTTGTTTTATGGTGTTTGGACTGTTCACTAGGTCCAATTAATGGCTGTGGTGGAGTTAATTTGATGACTTTAGGGTGGTTAGGTCACATTTAGTGCACGGGTGTAATGTTGGTTCAAGTGACAAAGCTTAGGTTTGGGCTAGGTTAGCCTTATCAAATGTCCCAAATAAATGTTGCATTTCATGTAGATGATCATAAGGAACAACTGTGGTAAAGAATGGAAGTGGTTTTGAGCTCAATTGAAGGGTTAATTTGAAGGAATTTTGAAATTTAGTAAATTTGATCATGTTCGGCTAGGCTTGGGTCTAGCTTGGGTTAGCCTTGGGATAAGTACAAATTTATTATTTTAAATGCTCAATAAATGCCCTATAAAGAGTTTTCAACAATTAATTGGGTACCAATTTGGAGGTTCACTGAATCAATTCAATGACATTTGGGGACATAGCCGATTTAGGGTTAAATTTGGGAATTTTGGATTTACGCAAAAATCAAATGGATTTGAGGCGTCACCAAAGCCAATTGATGGTTGATTTTTTATGTTTAGGAATGTTATGAAGATTTTACAACATTAATTGGGGCCAATTGACTAGGATATCAGTTCAATTTGGTAAGATTAATTCATATGGTCAAAATTGGGGTTTTAATCTAAATCAAAATTGGGCTCAAATCATGGGCCAATGAAGCTTGGATTTGGTTTAGCTTGGCCATCTAAAAATCTAATTTGAGTTTAGGATTGGAATTGGGGTCAATTGAGGTCAAATTGATGGACATTTGGGTTGATTTGGGGAAATTTGGGCCCTAAAAAGGCAAATTTGGGGGTTTTGGTTAAAGATGGTCGAATTGGCCAAATTGGGTCATGTGATAATTGAGAAAAATAAAATTAGGAATATTTGGGGTTTATTGAGATTTTTTTGGGGATTTATGGAATTTTTGGAATTTTGGGCTATGGAGGGGTATCTTGGTAATTTGGGGGTGTTTAGGGGTAAAAGGCTAAGTTAGGTATCTTAGTAGAGTGGAGGTACCAACCACCACCAACAAGCCATGGACCAATGGAAACCCCATTT
>NEWO01000784.1:77000-88779 GCA_003013225.1 Phalaenopsis aphrodite | reverse complement strand
TTTTTATTTTTATTTCTTTTGTTGGATTATGTATTTATTGCTTCTATCATTAATGACATTAGTTTTTATTACTGTCTAAACTAGATTGTAGAACTTACTCGTTGTGATATTGTAGTTCTTTTAAAAGCAAATCTCATGCTAAACGTGTTAAACAAAGATTCACTTACTTCTGCATACTTGTCTTTTCTCCTTATACCTGTATATTTTTATGATAGAATGTAGCAAAAGTAATTTAGTTCTTTTTTCTCCCTACTTATATTTTGTTCTGAATGTTATACATGTTAAAATCAAATTTGGGGTGAAGAAAATTCTTTAAATAAATATCTTTAATGGTCCCAAATCACATAAATTTAAGCAGACATATTTTTAAATGATTTGAGGTGTGTCATGTTAATTAAAAATTACTTCAATATTAAGCAACTATTGAAGTAGAATCCTTATTTAAAAAAAAATTTATGTAAATGAGTTTTCACTAGAATTATGTAAATCATAAGTGAACATGTAGGAATATGATGTTTTTATTCACTTTTTGAAAATGATTGTATATGTGGATAATTAGGACCTTTAGATACATGCATATAAGAGTTTAGCCTTCATTTTATTTTCAACTAATACTTTAAAGCTTTGAAAAAAATATGTTAGGTGAATGAATTTTATAAGTTGTACTTTAAGAGATAACAGTGAAATTCAAAACTGTTAAAGTCCTATCCAGATATAGAAATCCTTGTGGAGATATATTAAGGATTGTAAAATATCCTAAAAGAAAAAAATATGAGAAGAAAATTGAATAAGTGTGGAGTATCATGAGGAGAAGCCTAACTAAAATTTATTTCACTATAGTCTATTGGAAGATTTAACTTTATAATGATCCTAAACTTGATTTTATTTAATAAAGAGTAGTCATACCTTTTTAATGAAGTGCTTAACTCTACTTTTCATTCTCTAAAGGACCTATTTTTAACATGTGTCAATAATTTTTGAAGGTAGATAAAAAATCTAAATTTCTAAAGTTAGCTACAAGATTTAGTTAATGCTTAGTTTTAAGCTTATGTACTAGAGTTGACCTAAATGAGCTATGGTATTATTTAGGTAAAATTGAAAGAAATTTTTAGAAGTCTTGTCCCTCAAATTAATAAAAGTAAATTGAAAATTCCTGTGTTACTTGAGGACAAGTAACATTTTAGTTTAAGGGGATATTGTTATGTCCTATAGCATGCTCAATTTTCTTTGCACTTACACATGTTTTTGATGAAATTACAATTTAAATAAATATATTTTTGTGTTATTTTAGCAGGTATAATATGTAGGAGGATTTGAGTTGAGATCGAGTGAAACTGGGGTAAAATGGAGCACTTGTGGAACAACTTGGTTCCAACACACTAGTACCTAAGCGCCAAACTTGGGTGCCATGGTGCTCCACCATGAAGTCTTGGAACCAGCCTAGAAGCACCTAAGCGCCAGATTTCATTATGCAGATTGAGCCATTAACCCCTAAGAGCCAGCCCTGTGGCTCCTAAAAGCTAGAACTGCCCGGGGTAGTTTTTGCAGTTAGTTCAACACAAATTTATGGGTTAAGAGGCTACGGAGGATGTTCAAGCAAGCTTCGTCTAGATCATTGTAAAAACTTGGTGGAAGCCATATAGGGTAGTGATACACCAAAATTATATGCATTTTTAGACCCCTATTTTATACCTTTTTTTTATGATATTACACTTTAATGGAAGATATTTTGATGTTTTCTTGCAGGTTGTTGATTTTTCGGGCTTAAAGAAAGAAGAAAGCAAACAAGATGAAATTTTGAGTCAAAATGACATTTTTAAGGAAATGTTCAGCGCCGACAGCATCGAGGGCAGTGCCGACGGCTCAGAACAAATTAACGAGGAGATTTTTTATCCAGCGCCAACGGTGCCAAAGGCGGCGCAGACCCTGTTTTTAGAAGGTTTAAAGTATTTAGATGATTTTCTTGAAGAGTTTTTGGAGGCACCTCTTAGAGAACCGACCTTGGGCTCTATTTGGGGCCAAATTTCATCAGAAAAAGTGCTCCTCTATGTTTTTTACTCTCTCTACTTTCATTTTTTACACCATATCATTCCATTCCACTTCCATGTTGGAATCAATTAATGATTTTTCTTTCATAGTTTAGAGTTTTTGTGGTGAAATTTAGTGTAAAACTTTCTATAAGAGTGTTAGAGAAGGAGAAAAGTGAGAGATATCTTATTCCTACATTTCTAAGGAAAGGCTACAAAGGATTTGCTTTGAGAAAGTGTTTTCAGATAAATATTGTTTATTTATGAGTGTTGTATCTACTTTATTTTATATATGAAATTTATTTTTTGTTATTTCTTTCTCATGAAGTTAGAAAAGTTCCCTCTATCTTTCCCCTACTCTAAGATATGGTGAAATGAAGAAATGATAGGAATGTGCCAATATTAAATTGTAAAATAAATTGTGATGATTTTTCAACTTGAAACTTAATTTACTTTTTTGATCTCGCCAATTAAATTGTTAGAATGTGTTGTGAAACATATGATCCGAGAAATGAAGTATGAGTTCTACAACAAAGTAAGGATCAAATTTGATTCCATGAAGGAGAAAATCGTTTATGGAATTAAGTTCAAATAAATAGAGAAATATTCTCTATTGGGCGTAAAATTGGAGAACCTTTAGGGCGAGAGATGATCCCGACTTAATGTTTATGCATAGTATAGCAACACCTTTTATGGTATTTTTCACTTGTATTTCCTCATTTTGCAACAAAACAAAAAACTTGATCTTGAAGAAAAATAAGAATTTAACTTTTTAATTTGTATATATTTATATTGGGATACTACACAATTATACGTATCGTTATCAAGTGATATAGGACTTTTTTATTAAGACATGAATATCGAACCCACCGGGAAGATTATGTAATATGAGCTTTTTAGAAAGTTTTTTCTATTTTTAAAAAGATAATTACTTAAACTAAAAATGATTTTGCAGGAATTTAAAATTTAAATATTTTTGGTATTTTTTATATTTTAACAAAATAGTAACAACTTAAAATGATAAATAAAGTTTTTGTAGAAGAAAAGTACTTAATAAGAAAATATCTTTCTTCTTATCATGAATTAGTAATAAGTGTAGGAATTTTGTTGTGGAAGTATGCAAATTGTTTTGTGCCAAATAGGAGCAATAATATTCTTTACCCTTACTAGAGATGCTATAAAGAACATTGGCTAATTTAAAGTTTGAATAGTTCTCAAGACCGACAAGGCAGGGAAGATACTAGCTCTCACTCTAGAGTTCCCTTGATTCACTCCACATGGGGGCTAACATTCTCGTATCATAACCTAAACAATAAACATAGTTGGGGGGCTTTAACCTGTCACTTTAAAGTCCTCTAACTCTACACTCATCAATGAATATTTTCCTAGTTATTTGCACTTAATCATATGAACTACATTCTCATTCATACAACCTCATGTGATTCTTTTTAATTATTGACTAAGACAATACCAACCCGATTCTTGCATGTTCTCAAAACAAATTTTAACATCTGGATTGACCAAATCATGAAGTAAATGAAATGCATGGATTTAAATCATCACAACTTCTTCCAGCATTAAAGATCAAAACTCTCGACAAATTCCATCCAAAACTTAATTACTTATCATTTTAAGAAGAAAGATAAAGAAAACTACTCAGAATCCATGGAAATAATGAAACCATACTTTAGTTTAAAAGAAGAAATCATTGTCAAACCAACAATAAGTCTCGATTAAACATAAAAGTAGTTTAAAACAAAAAGATAAAAACTTATCTCAAGTCATCCACCAAACTCTTGAAGTTTCTTTGAATCTCTTCTCTTTAATAATCACTCAAAATAAAATAACAAAAAGGATCAAATAAATAAAAAGTTGTTCTTTAAAATCTCTTCGAACTTACTTCCTAGAGAAGAACTTTCAAAACTTTCCAATATTTTCAGGACTCTTTTCTAAGTTCTCTCTTCTTTCTTTTGTAGTTTTTCAAGAGGTGTCATGGGATCTCTTCAAAATGTGTCTTGATTCGATGTATTTGCCTAAGAGACGCATCCTTTCATGATAATTTTTGTCCATGGTGGTTACAACCACCTATTAAGCCAATGGGTGCCTTAAAAACCTCATCAAAATTTGTGAAAAACCGATTTTAATCATCTAGTAACTGCCTCTGCCGCTTAAGCGCAGGATCTCAGCTCTTAGGCGTGATCTTCTTTGTTTAACCGGCACTTAAGTGTCAGATCTGGCGCTTAGGCTCCAAAACTCTTTTGCACAATTTTTCACCTTTTTGCTCCAAATTTGATCTTTTTTCACTCCTTTAAACATTTGTTTCATTTTTACTTGTGTCTGTAAGAAAAACACAAAAATACCTTCCAATAAAGTGCAATATCTCAAAAATAGGTTTAAAAATGTGTCTAAAAATATTAAATATTTTTGTTGTATCAAAATATCTCAAACTTAAAATGTTACTTGTCCTCAAGTGACGCTTTAATCTTTAAAAACCCAATATGTATGATATGTGTATGAGTTTTTTTAGGAGTTACTAAATTTTAGATTTAGAATTATAGTAGTCTAATTTAGAAAAAGTTAATTAGTAAATGAGACCAATTTAAAGTTTGAAAATTTTTAATGTTAAGAACTATGAAAATATTAATTCCTATCTAATTCAGAAATATTGTAAGTTCTCTAAATTTAGATTTTAGTTCTTTTATTTTCTCTACTTAAAAATTTTTATTTAAAAATAATTTTACATACAATATGATATTTATAAGCTTGAGATTTTATCAAGTCTTATACTTTAAAAGAATAAAATGTAGAACAAATTTTTAATTAGGTACTAATCTTCTACCTTCTCCCTTAAATTTCTTTTCTTTTTCTTTTCCTTTTCTTTTGTTTTCTTTTTCTTTTCTTTTTCTTTTTCTTTTTCTTCTTCTTTTTCTTTTTTTTATTTTCTTTTTTTCTTTTTCATGCAAGGATTACTACATCTGGATAGGTCTTTAATGATTTTGAATTCCACTTATCCTTTCCTAAAGAAAAGTTTTGATATAAAACTTTTACTTATAATCATAATAATAGTTTTGAAAATCATTTTAATAAAAGAAATTTAAGTATTAAAAATAAAAGTCTAAATTATCTAAATTTTTCAAAAATACATTTTTTCTTATTAAAGATAGTCACTTATATTAATCATTTCCTATACTAAAAATTTTAATTAAAGTTTTTCTTCATTACTTAAAATTTTAACTAAATTTTATTACTCATTTCTAAAATGAAATTTTACTTACCTAATATAACTTCATATACATAATCAATTTTTCTTTTAAAATTCAAATTCATTTATAGTTCATTTGAGAACAAATAAAATTTAAGTTTTGAAAAAAATTTTCATCCCTCCCCCAAACTTAATTTTTTTAATAGAATAAATATTTTAGCACGAGATAATTATATAGGCAAGAATAAAAATTGAAATAACATGCTAACAGAAATTTTTACATCCTAATTATACAAGTATAAAACTAAAGATGAGTAAAATTAATTTTAATCAAATTTTCTAACATTTTATTTTAGTTTAACATGTAGAGATTCAATAGACTTCTAAACAGTGGGTATACAAACAAACAACAC
Source organism: Phalaenopsis aphrodite (assembly GCA_003013225.1). NCBI lineage: Eukaryota > Viridiplantae > Streptophyta > Magnoliopsida > Asparagales > Orchidaceae > Phalaenopsis > Phalaenopsis aphrodite. Next base: position 83,137 of record NEWO01000784.1, on the reverse strand, counting down.
ACTAACATGATAAAAGAATAATACAGGGTAGCAGTTTCTGAATTTTAAAATTAAGATCTAAGCTAGCAAGATTTTTAACTTAAAAAAAAAGACATGGAATTAAGTTAAGTTCTAAACTAACCAATCCACAGTACTAAAAAAAACAGTTACTACCCTAAAAATTTAAAAACAAAATACTATCTAACACAACAATCACAATAACAATAAAACATAAAAATTCAAAACATAACATAAAACAGAGTCCACAACCTCACATAACTGCATCTGTAGCAGTACTACAACACAGAGTCCATAACAAAACACAAACATAACAATACATCAAACGAAATCAAGTCCAACACATCATCTCTCATCTCTACTCCTCTCTACTCTCAGAATTGCCACTACACCATTTTTATTTAGGCTCATAGTCAGGATAATGAGGATACTGAGGAAATAATACTCCTGGGTCACCTCTAATCTGGCCCTCCAGAGCTGGGTATAATTTCTCCTCAAAGTTACTCTTTCTCCTATTATACTTATTTGATTGCTAAGCAAATTGTTCTAGATTCTGTACTTTATCAACGGTAAAGTGGATATGAGTCATCATCTTCTGTAATAACTGCTCTCGAGTCTCAGTTGACTCTCCTCGAGATGTTGAAGCACGTGAAGTAGATGGTGTTGATGAAGATGCAGCTGAGGTACATGAAGTAGACGTCTCTACTCCATAGCTCCTGGAAAATCCTCCTCTCCAGCGAAAAATTGAATGCTCTGAATAAGTCTTCACATTCACTTTTGTAATGGGCTTCAGAGGCAACAAAACATCCTTTCAACTATCATACTTTACCCCAGCCTGCTCGCATAAAGAAAATATCAAGAAAGCAAATCCCATACCTGTAGTAGTAGTAGCGACAGCTGAGCTGATGATAGTGTGATAGATTAAAGCCCCTATGATGATGGCTTTTCCCTCCTGAATACAATAATTCAACGTTGCTCTCTCTCTGGTCACTTCACTATGATTTTTTGTAGGATACAGACAAGCATATATAAAATAGTGTCAAGCCTTTGATGGTGCGCACAACTTTGACGTTTGAAAATTTTCTCTCCTCTCATTTGTAATCTTCCAAAGTCCTCTTCCAACAGTCAAATAAGATATGATCTCATCCAATTTCGCTTTAGTAGGACTATAATTTGCATAAAAATACAAAGTCTGTGGTGGTAAATGGTAAAACAAGTTGATTACCTGTGGAGTAAAAGGTATCAACTTCCCTCGAACCATAACTCGATCTTCCTCAGCCTCTGGGAGATTTGCATAAAACTCCCTTACAACAAAAATTACAACGACAACAGATAAACAACAGAATTGTACCCACTATTGGTGGACTATCAGGTCTTACACTTTCCACTTGTACTCTTCAAACATCACTCCTGAATCAATTTTTGTGACTGTAGAGCATCATAATATCGATCCTGAGCTTTTGAACTGACAAATTTGCTTGCATCAAATGGGCTCTTTCATTTGCTCTTTTTATTCTTGGTGTCATTCTATAAATTTGATAAATTCCAAAAATAACTTTAAAAATCAAGTTTAAATTACTAAACTAAACTTTCAAAAGCACTAACTAAAGTTCCAAAGCAATTGCCATAGATTTTTCTTCACTTTTCACAAAGAATAGTGAATTTTTGAAATCTTCCAGATGTGCTTAAAATATATGGTGAAAATCCAAAATTTTTGCATAGCAATAAAGCTCTTTCCTTAAGGAACTTAGATCTGGCAAATCTCACATGATTCCACCAAGAAATCTCCAAATTTCACTTGCCCTAGCCCTCAAAGTCGCTAACTCAAGTTGGGGAAGACGATAGGAGACGTTAGAAATGGCATTTTCAGACAAAAAATTTACATTTAACCGTTTGTGAACCAATTTTCATGAACTGACGCTTAAGCGCGAGTAAGTGGCGCTTAGGTGTCTGCCTCTTGGGTTGGCTCGCGCTTAAGTGCGAGATGTGGTGCTTAAGCGCCAGTGCACAATTTTTGAAATTTTAATTCTAAGTAAAATGCATTATTAACCTAATTAAACCACCTTTAAATGATCTCATAACACTTAAACGGCTATTTTTACTTCCTATAACTCCCTTTTCTCTCAAAATTCTCCATAATAATTAATTCAATTCGAGGTTAAAAATAAAACAAATTTTCCTAAAAGTAAGCTTATATTAATTCACAACAAGTACAAACACATCTAACACTTAGTTCTCTCTCCAAATAGTCTTGGATGAGAAAATTTTCCCAAGTACAAAACACTTAACATACATTTACAATTAAACACATAAGTGACATAAACACTAAACACACCTAACACACTTAAGAACATGACTCCAAAAACACAATTCATAACACTTAACTTAATGTCGCTCTTCATTAGAAGGAACGAATTCTTGTCTCTCAGTAGTCTCTCCAAGAATATAGATTTGATAAAACTGACGGTGGTGACGACCTCTAACACTATCATCTTTGATCCACTTTTGCTTAAGGAACATCGTCTTATCCGCTTCCTCTACATAACTGGTATGACTAAATTGCATCTTATGTTGCCAGCCAATATGTTCTAGATGAGCATGCAATTCAAGCACCTTAGTCTCTAATGCAGATATAGTATTCTCCATCTGGTTGATCTTCTCTGATATCCCTTCAAAACTAACGGTTAAGAAACTGTTATACATCTCCTATGCAGTTTGACTAATAAAACTTCTTCCTCATAGCTTCTTCATTCTTCTTCAAATCCATATCCCATAAAGACATTTTCTCACAATCTCTCTTTTTCTTAGATTTTTAGGGCTAAAAAATAAGCAGGGGTGAAATTCCTTCACAAACCACTTCTATTTATAGGCTTAATTCCCCCTCATAACTTCTACGAACGACTAGAAACTACCAAGACATGTTTATTCCAACTAAATTGTAGTTACACCTTCTAGAAATTGAAATTTGCACATGTGATTAAATTGTCGCCCTTCAGCACCGGATCTGGCACTTAAATGCCAGTGCATATTTTTGCATGAGTTAACTTAACGTATAAATTCTCATTCTAACATGTCTAGTTCACTAAATAAAGTCTAAAAATCATTACTACCACATAATAGACTCAAAAATACTACCCCAAATTTTTTAATTAGACTCAAAGCAACAATAAAAGCAAAAACACATTGAAAATTATGGGTTGTCTCTCATAAAGCGCTTGGTTTTATGTCATCAGCTCGACGTAACCAATGCTCATTCTGGTTGACCCAAAATCATTCCATCATTATATTTATGTTGATACACTATATAATAAGGTTTCAGTCTATGTCCATTCACTTTAAAAAATTTTCCAGAATTACGATATTTAATATCCACAGCTCCATAAGGATAAACTTTTATCACAACAAATGAGCCCATCCACCTGAACTTAAGTTTGCCTGGAAGAAATCTTAACCTTTTATTATATAGAAAAACTTGTTGCCCTGGTTGAAAATTTTTAGTAAGAATCTTTTGTTCATGTCACATTTTCAGCTTTTCTTTCTAAATCTTAACACTCTCATAAGATTCATTCCTTATCTCTTCAAGCTCATTTATTTCTAACAATCTTTTCTCACCAGCATCTTTTAAATTATAATTGAACTGTTTAATAGCCCAATATGCTTTATGCTCAACTTCAACTGGTAATTGACAAGCTTTCTCAAATATTAGCCTATATGGGGACATTCCTATAGGAGTTCTATATGCAGTCTTATAAGCCCACAAAGCATAGTCAAGTTTGATTGACCAATCCATTTTTTTTGGATTCACTGATTTTTTCATAATTCTTTTAATTTCCCGATTAGATAATTCAGTCAAACTACTTTTCTAAGGATGATAAGCAATAAATATCCTATGATTTATTTGATATTTCTTTAATAACTTCTCCATAATGGCATTTCTGAAATGACTTCCCCCATCAGTAATGATAACTATCAGCATCCCAAATCTACAAAATATGTTCGTTTTAAAAAATTTTGCAACACTTTGAGCATCACATCTAGGTAAAACAATAACTTCTATCCATTTGGATACATAGTTCACTCCTAACTGAACAAATAAATTTTTGAAAGATGGTATAAATGGTCCCATGAAATCTAATCCCCAAACATCAAATATGTCAACTTCTAGCATATAATTGAGGGGCATCTCATTTCTTCTAGAAATATTGCCTACTCTTTGACATCTATCACAAGTTCTGATATAAGCATTAACATCTTTAAAAATTGTAGGCCAATAAAATCCAGATTGTAGAATTTTGTATGTTGTTTTATCAACTCCAAATTGTCCCCTAAAATCAGAATTATGACATTTTTGGATAATTTCATAAGTTTCTTCTAATGGTACACATTTTCAAATGATCAGATCCTTTCCTTATTTATATAAATATGGGTCATCCCAAAAATAAGTCTTAGCTTCAGAAATAAATTTCCTCATTTGTTGGTATGTCATTCCATAGGGTTTAAGATCACTAACAATATAGTTCACAATGTCAACATAGCACAGAACACGCCACTCAATTACAGTGAACAATTTTTCATCTTGAAAATGTTCATTAATTTCTTTTTCAAAACAAAGTGGTCTTACTAATTCAAACCTAGACAAATGATCAGTAATTTGATTTTCAGTTCCCTTCCGATCTACTATTTTAAGATCAAATTCTTGTAAAAGAAAAATCCATCTTATAAGTCTCGGTTCAGTATCCTTCTTTTTCATTAAGTACTTAATAACAGAATGATCTGTATGCACTATACAATGAGTCTCAATCAAATATGACCTAAATTTATCAAAGATATATATTATTTCTTATAACTCTTTTTCAATTCTTGTATAATTAATTTGAGTTTCATTAAGACTTTTACTAGCATAGTAAATAACATTAAAAGTTTTATCATATTTTTTTCCTAAAACAGCTCCAATAGTATAATCACTTGCATCACACATAAGTTCAAAAGGTTTTTCGCAATTTGGTGAAACTATAATTCGTGCAGTGATTAATTTTTCTTTTAATAATTTAAAATCTTTTAGGCATTTCTCATCAAAATTGAAAATTACATCTTTCTCCAGAAAATGGCATAAAGGCTTAGCAATCTTAGAAAAGTCCTTAATATATCACCTATAGAATCGAGCATATCCTAAAAAACTCCTAATTTCTCTTACATTTGTTGGATAAGGTAAATTATCGATCACTTCAACTTTAGCAGGATCTACTTCCATACCATTTTCTGATATTTGATGACCTAATACAATTCCTCCTGTTACCATAAATTAGCATTTTTCCCAGTTAATGACTAAATTTACTTCTTCACAGCACTTAAGAACTTTAGAATTTGTGGATTGTTTAAAGTTTGGGACATTTGGGACATCAAGACATATGAATCTCATGTTGACTGGAGATCTGGCAGTAAGGCTAGAGATATTTCTTCTACTTCTAGGGATATTCCTTATACTTCTCATAGACCTACTTCTAGTGACCCCAACAGCAGAGAACTTTTGGATCAGATGATGATACAAAAAGGAGAAATTTTGAGGATGGATTATAGGATGCATAATATGGAAGCCATAAATACTCACATTGATGACTTAATTTGGCCAAAAATTTAGTATGATGCTTCTTATGATGATGCTTTAGTTATATATCTGAGGGGAGAACATTCAGTTCAGTTCCCTGTTCACCCTTTGTTTACTCCATATCAGCAGCAGAAGTTGGATGTAAATAAAGACGAAGATGATATTGACTAGTGATCTTTTTGTTTGTTTATTTATGTTTTTATTGTGTGATTGTATTGTTTGTGTTGTGATGTTGTTTAGAATTTGTTTGTTATGTTATGTGAAACTGTAATGTGGAAGACTGTTTTCATTTTAAGAATTTAGTTTAGTTCTGTTGTTATTTTCAGCACTTTGTTTTGTTTTGTGATTATCTTTTTCTCAGTAAATTTTATATGTATTATGTGCAATTTAATTTTTTTAGCCTTGTAGTTTTCATTTTAGCACTTAAAGTATTTTCAAATTTTATGTTAAAAAATCAGAATCTTCAACAGGTATAAATTTTTTTTAATGTATTTAATGCTTTCTTTTACCCTTCATTTTTTAAAGCTCTTCATGT
>NEWO01000784.1:54138-69008 GCA_003013225.1 Phalaenopsis aphrodite | reverse complement strand
GTTTGAAGATTACGAGAGAATGCGATATAGGCAAATATCAAATTTAAAATTTTAATAAATTTTAACAAATATTTTAATACTTATCATCAACTAATAAACCACACTCAATTAGGTTGATCGATATAAATTCATCTAAAATAAAAATCAATGACACTCCTTTAAACGATACAAATTTTTCTTTAAAAAATAGTAAAAAATGATGGAACTTAAGTTTGAGCTGATATTTCAAATATATATAAAAATAAATCAGAAGGCATTCATGTACTTACCACCCAATTACTCTCTCTTTGCATATCTAACATCTAATTCAATTTTTTCATGTCACATAAAAAATATCCTTATTTTAGCATTAATGGATTTACATAATAACCACTCCATTCCTCTCTCTCTCTCTCTCTCTCTCTCTCTCTCTCTCTCTCTCTCTCTCTCTCTCTAAAGTGTCTATGGAATCAAGCCCAAGGGATAGAGCGCGAGGTTGGAAGACGATCAGGGGCAAAGAGAAACTCAACAGTAAAATAAGAGTATCCAACCTTTTCGCAAGAAATAGCCTCCTATTTATATGTACAAGAGATACATAGAGTACATAATTACAGCTAAGTCCCTCTGCTATACAAAAAGGCTTAGGGGTATCATGGTCATTTGTGCAATATGTACAAGAGATACATGGAGTACATAATTACATCCTTATTCTTTGGAAGTGACAGATGCAAAAGAAATAAAAAAATTAAAAAGAGCACTAAATTTCATATTAATATCAATTACAATATAATCAATATTTAACAATCAAACTCCATAGTTTTTTATGTGATGTTATCCTATAATTTGGTTGCTACTGATGACCTTTTCTCCCACACTTTTTTATGTCTTGGGCTTTGGTTGTTGTTTGAGGGCGCTTTATTGGCGAGTGGCAAAACGTTTAGTCTGATGACAAATGTGAAGACATCCTAATGAAGGCTTTCAAACTTCTTGCTGATAAGATTAGCACTCTGTGCATTCCCATGAAAAATCATCATCCTGAGGGTAAAGCAGTTGGTGATCGAAGAAAACATCTTGAGGGCATCAATTATGTCAAGAAGAGGTGAGTGAAACGACTAGCCTTCAAGAAGGGACCCTTTGGTGCACGTGAGGATAATGATGAGAATGAGTTGTCTGATGATGTCCCCTTCGTTAGTTGGTAAAGAGGGAAAAGACGCTTGGTAAACTTATGACGATGTGCCACATAGGGATAAAGACACAGCTGGTCCTTCTCAGGTCAAAAGGAAGAGGGTTGTGAATGCTCCACCTATCTCTGATGAGAGTTTCTTATCTTTATTATTGTTTGAATTGGATCGACTCCTTGGAATGAAGAATGCGATTACTTGATTTATTAGATTTGAGTGACTTAACTTTGCTTAATTTGATCATTTTTTATTATGTAGCAGGCATGATTCATGTCCTTAATTCACTAGAGGCTGTTGAAGGTAAGCTACAGCTCCTCAAAATACTATAAAGAACCCACCAACGATTGGTGAGTCCGATTCAAATGACTTTGTGGTTCAATGCTTGGATGAGCTAACATATTTATTTGCTCAAGAAGCCAAAGCTCCAAAAGAGTTGGAGAACTTGTTGACCTCACTTTTGGTTGAGGTTTAGTTTCTTCAATAGTAGCCTAGGGTCTCGCCATAGGACTTTCCTGTTAACTATTCCTAGAGGACTAGAAAAGGAACCCTCATCACTAGAAATTCTAAACTCTTCTTTGCTCAACTTGAAGTTCCACATATTTGTCAAAATCTCTAGCACTTAGTAAGTGAGGTTAATATGAGGGAGCTCAAGGAGAGTTCCCGTAGGATGGTCAAGCCCTAGGACTAACCCTGGGTGGTCTGGTTTTGGTTAGGCTAGCTTGCACACACTACGTTTTTCCAACAAACCACTAACCCTAAGACCACTTGCACTTGATTTTGTCTCGTGACTCCTATTGGAAAGCTCATAATGGTGGACCCAAACTCCTAGCCCTTGTCTAAGAGGGTTAGGACCAGCATATTGAACATCCAAAATGAATCCTCATATGGTTCTCATGACTTGGAAATGGCTTCATGGCTTACCTACCAACTTTAGCCCAAACTTTCATCAAAATTATCAAAATACCCAAATTTTTTCACAATCCATTTCGAACTATTTCCCACTACCCAAATTGATGCAAATTTACCAAAATTCACAAATTCACAAATTACCCCCAAAATTATCAAATGCCCCTCATCACCCAAAAATCCCCAAAAATTCCAAAATCATCCCAAATGTCCCCAAAATCAATTTAAACCACTCCAAGAATCCAATTTGATTACAGTGACTTAATTTTTACCAAAAGCCCCGAATTGCCCTTAAAGGCCGTATTTCCTCAAATTAGTCCTAATGACAACCAAATTGATTTCAACCTTCTCTAATTTCACTTCTAAATTCCTCATGATATCTCCCTACACCAAATTAAACATTTAATTGACCCAAAATTTAACCCAAATTTACCTCCAATTTTAAAAGCCCATGCCCAACACATTTAATTCCAAAAGCCCAAATCCAAGGCCCACATGGCATGAAATTTCTTCCCATCATCCATTTGATTAAATCAAACTATACCACTTGAAATTTATCATTTCATCCCACCAAAATCAAGCCTCATGACAAACTCCACAAAACCACCCCATAAACCAAAAATACCCTTTCATGAAAGTTGACCAAGCCAAGGGCAAGCCTGTCGGCGTTATTTTTGGTTGAAGGGGACTTGCCCGAAAGGAGCTGTCAGTCACCGGAATCAAAATCCCGTCGCCCGCTTTGGAAGGATGTTTAAGTTGTGAAAACAAATAGACCCCATATTTTTCATAGTTTAAATGAAAGAGCACTATACCTTTGGTGTTTTAAAGTTGATTAGAGTGACACCGGTTAGCATCCTACGGTTCCTTCGTTCTGGCACCACTCTTTTCTATTGGATTCACATAGTTCAAATGAACTTACTAAACTCAATTTAATGAATTGCATAATTTCATTTAAACCGTGGGAAGCCTTGTTAGCAACCATAGGTTACCTCCTTTGAGGGATTCCTGATCATCTAGTAGAGATGTCTTAATTTAGTTCAAGTTGTAGTTTTGTGTGATGTTTGTGATTAAATTTTGAGTTGTTTTATATTTTGAATGTTGTGGGAGTGAATTTTATCTTTGTTTGATTTTAGTTTTGGTTTTGGTTAATATGCGAGTTTATGTTGTTTTCATACATGTAGGTGAATGCAAGCATAAAAAAGAAACAACGTAAGCATAAAGGGAAGCATGTAAGGAAAAGACACAAGAAAGAAGGTACTATAAACTGTAAAAACGTACCTGGCGAGTCTTCTCGTTCCACAACTTGAAGCTTAAAAATGCATGTGAGGGCATTTATGAAGAGCAGGAAAAGTAAAGTTCTGAGGGTTTTCCTAACTATATGTCGTATTTTGGTGAGTCCTTAAAAGTTTATTTAAGGATGATTTCATTGAGCAAAATATATTAAGTTTAGTAGATCTTCAAGACATCCAACAGATCTAGAGAAAGAAACAGGTTCGTGCTACTCTCTTGCTGTCTGGTGGAAACTCCCAAGCTATTTTAAACTTATTATGTTGCTTAATAAGTCATCCTGTAATTACCCTTATTACTAGATGAACATTGATGTCTCAATTATCCCTAAGAATATGGTAATTAGCACTTGTGATTAAATTTAAGAATTAAGTGGGTGAAGACCCATAAAGAGGCAAGTTAGTGTTGTTGGAACACTTAGCCAAATTTTAATCCTAATTCGGCTAGTGGTGTTTTAAGGATGTTTGATTATGTTATGTTTATTTCTCTAATCCTCATTTAGTCAATTTTGATTGGGCCTAAGTCACCACTAAGCCCTTAAGATCTAGGTGAGTGTCTTAATTATTTCTGAAAATGTTAAGCTTTAAGTGGTCAAGATTCATGATTCGGATTTTATTTAAAAAATCAAAATGGGGTATTAAATTGATTAATTATTGACTTCAAAATTCATACCCCTAAGTCAATGATCATTTAAGTTTAATAAACTTCCAAATTTTTAATGATTTAGAAATTTATTAACTTATCTATTTAATGAGGAAAGTGATATTGGTTTCTACCAATTAACCCCTTGTGTTTCAAGCATCAAATAAATTGATTAAGATCAGAGGTTACCCATTTCCCTCCTTGACTTAGGCCTAAATGTTAATTAAGGCTAAATTTATAAAATTACACATTTGCCCCTAAGGCTCTAACACTTCATAATTTGTCAAATTCAATTCAAATGACTTTGAAATTTTTATCCTACCTCATTCATGGGTCAATTAAGACATCAAAGGAGAAAATGTGATTTTTTAAAATTTAATTTAATTTATATAATTATTTTCATGCAAAAATATGATTTTTTCAAAGAAAATTCCTAATTTGACCAAGGTAAATCCTAATCCCTTAAATTTTTTACTCAAGGTAGACCTAAATCAGATAAGCCTTTGAATTATTTTAAATTCTGGATTATTTAATAAAAATAAAATATTTTAATTGGTGAAAATTAGGTTTTGTATTTTTAAAAAATTTCTCTAAGGTTAGAGAACCTAGAGGAGCTAATTTCATATTTTTTTGATTTTTCTTTGATTTACTGGAATTATTTTAGTGAAAAACTCATTTTTAGTCTTTAAAGATTATTTTTAAGCTTTGAAATTCAATAACTTTATTAAGAAAATCAGGAAAAATATTATAATTGTTCTTAAGTGATTAGGAAGCAATTTAGAATATTTCCATGAATTTATTATTTATTGTGTGTTTTATGAATTTTTAATTATTTTAAATATTTAAAATAGGTTAAAAATTAAGTTTTTATTCTAAATATTATTTTATTTTTATAAAATATCCCTGATTGCAGAGAACTCAAAAAACTAAGTTTCATAATTTTTTTAGTTATATTTTGGTTTTTAAAAATCATTTAAGTGCCAAAAATGTTGTTTACCTTTAAAAATCAATTTAAGTTATTACATAAACTCAAAATATTTTAAAATTTTTATGATGAGTTCTCTGGATCATAAATCACAGTGGAGATTAAAAACCAAATCATTTAAATGTTTATATTTTCCAAAATTAATTATATTAGTGATTTAGTGTTTGTAAAATTTTAGGGTATTTTAGATTACTTGATCCATAAAATTCTTTCCAAAAGCTTCTCTAGTCACGGTGAACCTTCCAAAATTTTCTTAGGAGTCTCTAATCAATATGCTAATTTTCATGATTATTTTGAAGAAATAATGTTCAAGATTTTGAAAAATATGGATCTCTATATAGGAACCTCCTCTAACTTTGGAAAAATTAGAGGATGTTTCCCCTCACAGAGGCCGCAGCATACCAAAATTTTAAGCCAAGTTGATGTGTCAATATGCATGGAGAATCAAATGATTCAAAATAATTTTTAATTAATTAAAAATAAAATATGCATCAAATGGTCTTGAAATTTATTTCACATTACTCTCCTCTGTTCACTAAGCAAGAGGGAATTTTTATTTTATTTTTATGATTTTTCTACACAAAGTTATGAATTTTCTAAGTTAGGTGTATTTAAATAAATAAGAAAAAGCCCTATTTATCTATTTAAACTGCGCGTGCTAACTAGATCCTAGGAAGCTCCAAAGGCACGTGTGGCGCGCTCTGGTTGAATGCCGCCGTCCACGTAACTGCTGACTCGGCCCGCGGTTTATGTTCTAAAGTGCTGTCCGGCTCGATCTCCTCCGTCTATTTCATACACGCTCGATCAAACGACTCCCTGTCACTGTCCCCGATAGAATGATCCCGTGACCGTCCACATTAAAACCCTAAGATCTCAGCCTAAACTCAACTAAATCACCTCGGGTTTGTTCCTATGGACTCGTCTAAGTGAGACGAACATATCCATAGGGTAATCATGCAATTAAATTAAGCCTAATTAAATGCAGAATCAAAATAGGCTCAGGACAAGGTGAGGTTTTATACCTTTGCTTTGAGAAGTGAAGCTTTGATCAGATGGGTTTGGCACGTTCGTTGGGGTCCAAGGAGGCTAGGGATTGAGTCCCTAGTCTTAGAGTAAGGCCTAAGTATGAATTTGACAAAGCTCGATTTCAGGTGTTGGTTTAGAGCTATGGTGGAGACTATTTCAGAGGGTAATTTGATGGGCCTTTACCTTCTCTTGTTGTTGTGAAGGTGTGGGCACAAGCAATTGAAGTTTGGTGGAGTTTTGAGAGCTGTCCTCTTTCTGCCCTAATTTTTAAGCTCAAAATTAGGGTTGTACAGGGGGAATCAAGACAGTGGAGTGATTGGAATGGGCTATGGAGATCTCAAGGAAGCTCTGTGAGTGATTTGGAGGCTTTCGTTGAGAAAAATCTAGCACACCTCTCATGGCCATGGAGGTGAGTTTTTATAAAAATGGCCATAGGGTAGCTCTCAGGGCACAAGTTTGGGTGCATTGTGGTGCTTAGGTTGAGGGCAGAGGAGCTCTTCAATTTTATTTGGATGAGTTGGCTTCTAGGTTTGATTTGGGTGAGGTTTCATGGGGTGGCTCTCGGTTTTGAGCTTTTCTGGCCACTAGGTTGGCCGGCTGGCCAGGGAGAGGTGGCTTGGAGAAATTGACTTAAACTAGTCCTTATGAAACTTTTACTTTTAGAAGAATGTTATTTGTACTATGTAATGGCCCTAACACTTTTCAAAGGTGTATGATGTCAATTTTCGTTGATTTAATTGAAAAGGGAATTGCATTTTTTGTGGAAGATTTCTCAGTCTTTGGGAGATCTTTCAATTTATGTTTAGATCATTTTGCAAGAGTTCTAAAACACTGTGAGGAAAAACATTTTGTTCTCCACTGAGAAAAAAACCAATTTATGGTTGCAGGAGGAATAGTGTTAGGGCATAAAATTTTTGAAAAAGGCATGAAGGTTGATCTAGCGAAAATTGAAGTTGTTGTTGAATTACCACCACCTATGAATGTGAAGGGAATAAGGAGTTTTCTAGGACATGCTAGTTTCTACAGAAGCTATATTAGTGATTTTTAAAAAATTTCCAATCCTTTATGTCAACTTTCAGAAATAGATGTCAACTTTAATTTTAATGATGAATGCCTTTATGCCTTTAACTCATTAAAAGTGAAATTATTCACTGCTCCTATTATTTTTTCACCCAATTAGACAAAACCTTTTGAATTAATGTGTGATGATGGTGATTATGCTATAAGAGCTATTTTATGACAGATATATGACAAAATATTCAAAGTAATATACTACACTAGTAAAACCCTTAATGAGACTCAAATTAATTATACTACCACGGAAGAGGAATTATTATCTATAGTGTATTCTTTTGATAAATTTTGATATTATCTTATTGGAACTAAATGTATTATGCATATTAATCATTCTGCTATTAAATATTTAATGATGAAGAAGGATGCAAAATTAGGATTAATTAGATGGGTCCTTCTATTACAAGAGTTTGATTTTCAAGTTGTGGATAGGAATGGTACTGATAATCAAATAGGTGATCATCTATCAAGGATAGAACAAGAAAATGATAAGGATTTAAAAGATGAAATTAATGAGAATTTTCCTGATGAACATATATATGGTATTAATCAATGGGAAATTTTGTGGTATGTTGATATAGTAACTACTTGGTTAGTAATATTTAACCTTACAGATTAGATAGCCATCAAATTAAAAAGTTTATTTATGATTCAAAATATTAATTTTGGGATGACCCTTATTTATATAAACAATGCAAGGACTTAATTATTCAAAGATGTGTACTATTAGAAGAAACACAAAAAATTATTCAAAAATGTCATAAATCAGATTTTGGAGGACATTTTGGAGTGGATAAAAGTGCATTTAAGATTTTACAATATGGATTTTATTGGCCTAAATTTTTTAGGGTTGTTAATAAAGATGTCACAGAGTAGGCAATATTTCTATAAGAGAAGAAATGGCCTTAAATTTTACTCTTCAAGTTGAAATTTTTTATGTTTGGGGATTAGATTTCATGGGACCAATTGTACCATCTTTATGAAAGTTTTATATTTTAATAGTAGTGAATTATCTTTCTAAAATAATTGAGGCAGTTTCTTTACCTCAATGTGATGCTCAAAGCATAGCAAAATTTTTAAGAAAGAATATTTTCATAAGATTTAGAATGCCACGAGTTATTAGTACAAATGGGGAAGTCATTTCAGAAATAGAATTATTGAAACATTAACTCAAAATTTTGGGATTAAAAATCATACTGCCACAACTTATCATCCTCAAACCAATGTTTTAGTAGAAGTATCAAATCAAGAGATTAAAAGCATATTAGAAAAAATAATAAATCCTAAAAAGACTGATAAGTCTGCTAGACTTGATAATGCTTTATGGGCCTATGGGACAGCTTATAAAACACCTATAGAAATGACACCATATATGCTCGTATATGAAAAAGCATCTCATTTTCTAGTTAATTTGGAAGATAAAGCTTACTAGGCAATTAAAGATTTCAATTATAAGTTGAATGATGCTGGAGATAAGTGATTATTGCAATTAAGTGAGCTAGATGAATTAAGAGATGAAGCTTATGAGAATGCCCAAATTTATATGGATAAAACAAAATTTAGGCATGATCAGAAAAGTTTGGAAAATTATTTTGAGCCTGGGTAAGAAGAATTGCTTTATAATTTGAGATTGAAATTATTTTCAAGAAAAATTAAATCCAAGTGGTCAGGACCATTTATTGCGGTAAAAGCATATCCATATGGAGCTATTGATATTGAAGATCCAAAAACTATGAGAGTGATTAAGGTAAATGGACACAGATTAAGAGCTTACATGAGTGGAGAGAGTCATTCATTTGAAGAGATTCTAATGTTGGGTCATACATAAGTAAAGCAACGCTTATGTCGGGCTGATGACATTAAACCAAACACTTTGTGAGAGGCAACCCATAGTTATCGATATGATTTGGATTTAAATTGTTATTGTGATGAGTTCTATATAGTAATTGTGTGTATTATATAGTTTTTTTGGCACAAAATAGTATTATATTAAAGGACTTGAAGAGTGGAAGAAAGAAATTTGAAAATTTAGTATGTTGGTTTGTCACTATAGAGCCAGATTTGGCGCTATAGCACCAAAGTTCAAATAACTTCTTAAAACTACCAAAAATTCTATTATTTTTTTTCTTCCTCTATATAAAATTGCCTAAGACAAGATTTGAAGTATCCTTTCAACATTCCTCAGTACTCTAAAGAGCTTTAAGAGTGAAAATTTCATTTGCGAGATCATGGAGAGCAATGACAATGGGAGGTTTGAATAAAAGAAGCTGGTGCATAAGGATGCTCTGACTTATTTCAATGGATATCTTGTAGTAAGTCTAGAAAACCTCATAGAAAAACTTGAGAAGATTGAAGGTGAGATTTCTCTTATGCATTCAAAAGTTGAAAAGTTGTCCCACTAGTACCAGCATATAGATTGGTAGTTAAAACTACAATTCAATAGTTTGGTGTGTTTCCAAGATAATCAAGTGACTATGTATAGCACCAACATCTGGATCGATGATAAATTTGCTAAGGAATTTCCTCATGTTATTTTCTACCATTGTTATGATAGAAATTGTATGGTTAGTGGAATGGAGAATACCACTACTGATCAAAAGAGGAAAAAAAGGATGTTTTAATATATATATTTCTGATTTAATGTTATGTAATTTCATGTGGATTGCCTATCATGTTTGTGTTAAGACTAACTGTGTTTTGTATTGTGTTAGTTGTATGAACATCTAAATGATGTCTATCTGGTTGTGATGTATGTATTGAACTTATTATTAATATAAGAAAACTAGTTATGTTGTATTGTGAAAAAGTGTCCTTATGTATTGAAATTAGAATTTATGAATTTGAAATTTTGGAATGCCAACGAACTCAATAACTATAAAATTGGCCATTAAAACTTGAAAAAAAACATTTCTAAATCCTAGATTTTTTGGTTGCTTTTCAGATATAAAAATAAATTTAAAATCTGGATGGGTATGAATGGCCATATAGCACCACTTCTTGGCTCTATAGAGTTGTTCATCAGGCTATGCAGGGCGCTATAGGGCCACTGCCCGGTGCTATAGCTCTGAATTAACCCATGAGTCATTTTAAGTGCTTGGACCTATAGATTTCACCATTTTTACCCTTATTTCGTCTCCTTCTTACTTTTTTTGCATTTTGCTCCGCTAAGGTTTCATTTTGTACTTAATTGGTTTGCCGTTAGGCCACCAAAATTTGGATATCTTCATTTCTAGGTAAGATCTTCACCTTGGCATTGAAAATTTTTGATTTGATAATGGATTTCACCCACAATGTGGATTAGGGAGAAAATTTGAAAAATCAATGAAAACAGTGTGAAATTCATGATTGAATGACTTTTTATGTTTAGATTGTGTTTTTAGGAGCCTTTTAAAGTTGAGTTTGTGATTTTTGGAATTTATCTTGAAAATTTTTAGATTAATCATGGCTCTTAGAATGAAGAGAGGCAAGGAAAAAACAATATTTGATTCTAATAAGTTTGTCAGTTGAAGGTCACAGGAGAAGTATACTGATCTGCAATCAAAAAAGTTGATTATAGAACTTAGTTTTCTATGTCCTGACAAAACTATTGAGTATTTGATTGCAGAGCAACAGTGGGAACACTTTTGTTATTTCATTTTCGTATCTGTAATTTTAGTTGTTTGAGAGTTTTATGGGAACTTGCCAGACGAATTTGATGATTTAGTCTATGTACGAGGACAATATGTGGATATCAGTTTTGTTCAGATTAACCATATATATTAGCTACATTGTGTTCCTACCTGTTTTTTTTTCTGATTTCCACCCTATTGATATGAATTGGATGAGATTATGGGATTTTTAACTGATTTAAATGGAGTCTAGAAGATTAAAAATGGGCGATGGGTAAACTTTTCTTCACAAAACTTAATGTTCATTCTCGAGCTTATCACTATTTCATATCTGGTAGATTACTGCCTACCAAACATTTCAGTGAGGTAACCCGTGAGAGATCCACTTTAAGTTATTGTATTCAAATGAAGAAACCTATTGATATTATCTCCCTTATTTATACAAACATGTTTCTTTCCTCGAGAGGAGAAACTACAGGAGGTTTGGGCTACCTTGATTTTATTACTACTTTTTGTACTAGATCCGGTGTGAAGTATGAGACTTGGGATGAAACTTTGCCATTTAATAAACTCATTGGAAAATTAAATTTAGAAAAACATGAGATAAATTTTGGGACTAGACCTAAGACTGGAGTTAACATACCTTCTACTTCAGCTTCTACCTCTTATCCAAATCCTACTCCTTGATCATCTGCTTCTGATTTTATTTCTTTGCATTCTCTTATGGAACAAATGATGATTCAATGAGGAGATCTTATAACTTTACAGAATCAGATGAAAGGCCTTGAATCTCACTTGTACCATAGTGATGATATTATTTTAAGGAAGGTTGAGTATGATTTTGCTTCTAATGAGGCTATGATGAGATTTATGGGGGTGATCATTCCATGAAATTTCCTACTCACCCCACTTTCACACCATATCGGCCTTCTGAGATGGATGAGGATATAGATTTGGGTGATGATGATGATGATGATGATACTGGTGATGATGAAGATTGATGTGTAATGTGTTGCTTTCTTCTTTCTTTACATTGATGCGTTAGAATATTTGGACTTTATTTTGTTCGTATTTTGTTGTATTTGTTTTGGAGTATGCATGTATTTAGTATTTGCTTTTGTTAAACCGTTAGTTCTACTTTTTTTTCTTTTGCTCCAATTTAAAGGCTAGAGTTGTGTTTATTTTATGTTTTCATTGTTATGCATGTTAATCTTATGTTTATCATTACTCGATACTTGTCTTTCCTACTTGTACCTGCAGTAATTTTCCTATTTTAAATTTTAAAATTTTTTTTCTTCCTTCACAAACTTTCTTGCAATAAATTAGTTTAAAAATTTAAGTTTAGGGGAATGGAGAAAATTCTTTGTAAACTAAACTTTATTTGTCCTCGAGAAATTGTATTTTTCAAAATTATTTTTAACATAACCTGTGGTGTGTAGAGTTAACTTTATGAAAACTATATTTTAAGTTCAGACTGACATTATAGTGCCAGTAACTACTTTTCTAAAAGATAAATTGAATTTGGCCAAATTTTGGAGGGGTGTTTGAAGCAAACCTTGGTTATTTTGTGTTTTATATTTAATGAGAAGGATTTGGTCAAATTTAGAGACCTTTTGGAGCCTCAAAACTTCAATTGGGTTGCAATAGTAAGTTAGGTTTTTAATATTTTGTGTTTAAGTGTAAGTGTGAGTTTGTTTTAGTGTGAAGAAGTTTGGAGATTACTTACTTAGGGAGAGGACATAAGGTGCTTTGAATGGCATATCATGAGTAAAAATATCACTCACTATAAAATTTATTATGTCAGCATACCACAAAGTACTCCAATCAGAAACAACAGAGAGTTTCTCATCCAAAAAATTCATTAATATCTTCATCATTAGCATAATAATTTTCATGATGAGGCCTAGATAAATGATCTGCTATTTGATTTTTAAAACCTTTTCTATCCACCACTTCATTATCAAATTCCTTCAACCATAGGACCTATCTGATCAATTAAAACTTTGCATCCTTTTTTTGAAATTAGATGATGAATTGATAACTTATTGGTAAAACTAAAGAATTTAGTTCCAATCAAATATGACATGAATTTGTCAAATGCATATAATATAGTTAGAAGCACTTTTTCAGTGAAAAGTGTAGTTAATTTGAGCCTCGTTAAGGTCTGACTAGCATAATATATAGCTCTAAACACTTTATAATGTCTTTGCCTTAAAACTACCCCATTGCAAAATCACTAGCATCACACATCAATTTGAAAAGAATCTCCCAATTAGCTCAAAGACTATATTCTTCCTTTAAACTATTGGGCATTCCTTATTAAAATCTTATTCTAATAAATGGCTTAAGGTTTGGCGATTTTGGAAAAATCTTTAAACTATCACCCATAGAACCTACCATGGCCCAAAAAACCTCCTAAATCCCCTCACAAAAGTGGGTGGGGAAAGTTTCTCAATAATCCTCACTTTTACTAGATCTACCTTCATACCCATCTCAGAAATTTTATGCCCCAAAAAAATTCCCTCTAAAACCATAAATTGACATTTCTCTCAATTCAAAACTATGTTCGTTTCTTCACTTCTTCTCAAAAATCTAGGAAGTTGATCTAAGCAAGAATTGAACGTAGGGCCATAAATAAAGAAATCATCTATGAATACATTAATTCCTTTTTCAATCAAATCACAAAAATGAACTTCATGCAAACCTGAAATTACATGCACACTGCGCAGTCCGAAGGGCATTGTCTTAAAAGCAATAAGTCCCACAAGGGCTAAAGAATGTGGTCATATTGTGAAACTTTTTAGCTATAAGAATATGATGGTACACTTAGTAATCATCTAAAAACCATAAAAAGGTGTGGCTAGCTAGCCTATCCAACATTTGAACTATAAAAGGTAAGAGAAAATGGTTTTTTCTAGTAGGCAAGTTTAGTTTTCTATAATCAATGCATGTTCACCACCAAGTGACATGCTTGGTAGGTATTAATTCATTCAATTCATTCTCTATTACAGTCACTCCCCTTCTATTCATTCTTTATTACAGTCATTCTCTATAATCAATGCATACTCACCACTAAGTGAAATGCTTAGTAGGTATTAATTCATTCTATGCATAATATAATGGAGAGGGCTAAATTTGGCACTATTTGAAATGGGATAGATAATGCCTGGATCTAACAAATTCACTATCTCATTTTTAACAACTTCTTTGATAATAAGATTTGTCTTCTTTGAGCATCCTCTCTCAGTTTATGATTTTCTTCTATAAGGATCCTATGCATCAATATCAAAGGACTAATCTCTTTGATATATGCTAAGGTTCATCCAAAATCTTTTTTAAAAACCTTAAAATGCTCACCAATTTCTTCTCTTGTAAACTACTGAGTTCTAAGGATATAATAACAGGAAAAGAAGATGACTTTCCTAAATAAGCATACATCATATATTTAGGAATGATTTTCATCTCTAATTCAAGTGGTTCTACTATTAAAGGAACTAATGGTGTAAAAGTTCTAGTGGTACCCAACAACTAAAACCTCTCCCTATAAA
Organism: Phalaenopsis aphrodite; assembly: GCA_003013225.1. Classification (NCBI taxonomy): domain Eukaryota; kingdom Viridiplantae; phylum Streptophyta; class Magnoliopsida; order Asparagales; family Orchidaceae; genus Phalaenopsis; species Phalaenopsis aphrodite. Next base: position 54,772 of record NEWO01000784.1, on the reverse strand, counting down.
TCGTCGAGCTAAACTCTAAAAAGAGGGATGATTCTTCCTTAAAGTAAGTTTTATCATCCTAAATTAAACTTCATATTACTGAATTAACTTTAGAATACTCTTGAAATTGGATTCTACAAAGTCAGTCCACATGATCCATCCTGAAACATCAATCCTCATTAAAATCAGAAGGAAATTTCATAGATTTTAATACATTAAAAGTATTCTTCTGATCGTTCACACTCGCATTTAGCTCTCCCTTCTGTTCATCAATCATATCCCTACGAGTGGCTAAGAAAGATCTGCCTAAAATGATGGATATTTCTTTATCCTCCACCAAATCTTATAAGATGAAATCAGTAAGAAAGATAAACTTATCTACGTTAACTAAAAAAACCACTACAATCCCCCCCCCCCCTAAAATAAGAGATTAGTCAGCAAGCTGAAGGGTTACAATGATAGGTGACACTTCTCTTAATCTTAACCTCTTAGAAATTGACAATGGCATGAGGTTAATGCTGGCACCTAAGCCACATAAAGCTATCCCAATAATCTTCTCTCAAATAGCACAAGGAATTGTAAGGCTTCAAGGATCCTTAAGTTTAATAAGGGAGCTTTTTATGAAGAATAGCACTGTACGCTTCAGTATGTGCTA
>NEWO01000783.1:234824-259437 GCA_003013225.1 Phalaenopsis aphrodite | reverse complement strand
TCTTTCACCGCAATGCAAACCCTTGTTCATTCCGTTCATTTCGTCACATCGTCCAAATCTGAGCAGAAAGAACTAACGCTTTATTATTTTTAATCTACTCTTTATAGTATTTAATCTCTGGTTCTTTTTTAGTTTCGATCCCTTGTTATTATTCATATATTTTGTGGTGAGAAGATAAGACAGAATTGTGAGAAATTAAACTAACATGTTTTTCCCTTTCTTCTTTTCTTCTGATACGTTCCGTGTTCTATCCGAGAAATTCGAGCTGCTCATAACTCCATAAAACAGATCAAACAAGCACAGAACGGAGAAGTGAGGGACAAGTAGCGAAGAACCCGCAGGGGAAAAAACAGGGAAAATGGAAACCACTTTTCACTCGGGATTCCTATCTCTATTTGTAGTATGGGTTCAGAACAACCCTTTCTAATGCAGAATTAAACTTTGTAACTAACTAATAAACAATTCAACCAGCCAACGTACCTCCCGCTGACCCTTTACTAATTAAATAATGCAAATTTTGTTATTGTCTTGTTCTGTCCTGCTTTAATGTTTGAACTAAAAATCCTTCATTCATTTAGATCACAAAGCACTTCGCCCACACACAACAACCTTATCCTCGAGGTTGAAATAATCAGGATAAAATTACTTCAATTTGGCCCATGGTATCTAACCCAATATCCAACAAGCATCTTCGAGTAAGATAGGTCTTGCCTATAAACATGTAATTGCATGCCTTCATACCTTTTTTTTAGAATGGCAAGCTAAGATAGAATTGTGATTTGTGAGTAGCTGTAGTGGTTGGTCAATATTAAATTGTTCCTCCATATTCACCAGTGCAAGTTGTTACGGTGCCATCCTGAAGGGCTTAAGATGGGAAATCTGGAAAACCTAATTGGATCTATTTTAGGCATAAACTAGTATGATGCTTAATTTAACTACGAAATTTTGGCAATAAGTTTAGATTTACCCGAACCAAAACTCCCACTTTCAACTGTTGTTCTTGACACATTTTATATTTTAGTTGTTTTATCTGGTTTTAAGTTCTTTATAATTTCTCTTGTAATTTTTTTCATATTTCATTTCATGATCTTGTAGCCAAGCATCCATAACTTTAATGTTTGATTTTGTGGTTAGCAGGGGATGATGTTTGGCAAAGGTCTCAGATATACCCTTTGAATTTATCACATTCTTGTTCAAGTGTGGGTAGCAGTATTCTAGGAAAACTCTGCCCACAACATAAACTTTATCCATTTCAATTGTGAATTCATCACAAAGTTGCTTGATGTTGCTCCAATGTTCATTTGACCACTCCTATTTGTTCATCTTTTTCTAGATTTTAATAATTGTTATAATTTCAAAATTGTTTTACTTGTTTTGAACAAATACTTCAAAAATGAAATAAAATAAAATACATAATATACATCTTATTCAATCGTTCTTGAAAAGGCATGCAACTTACAAATACATAAACAAATGCGGTGACCATTATTGTAGTGTGAAATGACTTGTTAAGGATGAGAAATGGGCATATTTTAAAATTCTATCAATAAACACCTTGGAAATTGAACTCACATAGGATTTCAGTAGGCTTCCCATTATAAAGTCTATAGAAACTTCTTCCCATACTATTAAAGAAATTGATTTTCATTGCACTAATCATTGGTTCGTCATCTATCATAATTTATTAGCTAACCAATTGGGTATGTGTAGACAAAATGTTAAATGTTTTTCTTCATATTAATACAATAAAACTAAGATGTCACACATGTGAGTGTTTGTCATAGCCTATATATTCTCTAGTTGGACCATAATATAACTTATTTAAGATTTCATTCTACATCAACCCTAAACCATGCAATAATTTATTTAGAGTTTCTATCAAAACTAAGATGTCACACATGTGAGTGTTTGTCATAACCTATATATTCTCTAGTTGGACCATAATATAACTTATTAAGATTTCATTCTACATCAACCCTAAACCATGCAATAATTTATTTAGAGTTTCTATCAAAACTAAAATGTCACACATGTGACTGTTTGTCATAACCTATATATTCTCTAGTTGGACCGTAATACAACTTATTTAAGATTTCATTCTACATCAACCCTAAACCATGCAATAATTTATTTAGAGTTTCTATCAAAATGATTTTCGAGAAAGCCTGAGGTAATCGTGAAGGAACACTTTGGAAGGACTATTTTCAATGAGGAAACTATATAATTTGTAAGGGGTAAATCTTCACTTTGTACATTTTATTTTCCTTCTAATGAACTAGTATTCATTTTTAGATGATATATTTGCTTTGCCTATTGGAAGTTCCAATACACTATCATCTTATTTTTGATAGTGAACTCCGCATAGTTAGCCTAGCCATTTAACTCGCCATTTCAAAGAATTATCTAACGACTTAATTTGTGTGAGTTTCTATAAAAATTTTCTTTAAAATATGCAACTTATACCAGTCTCAAAAGTTGACACATTTATATAATCTAGCTACTTTGGTTTTGACTAGTTCAAATTGTTCACTTGTGTTTTTGTGCTGGCTGACCATATGTGCTTGGAAATTCAAATGTTTAAGCGTTATCATTTCATTAAAAATCAATAAGCACCCACCGCTTTATATCCAATTTAAACAAAAATTTATTTGCTTACATTATCATATCATTTGCACACATTAAACACCCTTAATAGTTTGTTAACAAAAACAACATCCATGAAATAATTTAAGGGTTTGTTTATTGCAGTAGAATTCTTTAGTACTTAAGGCAAATGTTCATGAAGCTAGAGTATACATAGTGCAATACACTTTTTAGATCAACACGGGTATAAAATATAAATCATTTTAGTTACCACATTGGCCAAATTTAATTAGATAAATTTTAAGCTTTAGATTGTGCGCATTCCTCTTATATTTAATCTCTTGAGGGAAAAGCATCTCGTTGAACTCCTTATACCAATAAAAGTGTGCTTAAAAGTGAAATGCACCTAAAGCATGTGAATAATTTTGATGATCCCAAAAGAACAATCAAAGTAGAAGTCTCACTTTTCATTGTGTACATAATCTCAATAAATTTATCGACTGTGTTAGTCAGTCTGATGAGTCCTACCAAATGAATGATTACCAAAGGGTCTTATTTGCTAAAATGAAGTTGACTGATCACACAAAAGTTTATTGGTCTAATGTTTTGACAAATGAAAAAAAATGTTATAGATTTTAGTTGTGATACTGGTGGAAATGAAAAAAGCTGTTAAGGTCAAAATACTATCCAAATCATCATAATAAAATGTAAATGTTACATGAACAGTTAGTGAATTGTCAAAGTAGTGTAAACATATGATAGAGTTCCTAGACATGTTTGAGGATTTAGCAGCTCAGATTAGTTGTATGGATATTGATTGGCAAGTTTGTAATAAATCTGTGGTTGGCCTTTGCATGGATACTAGTAAGGCAGTAGAGCTACTTTATCCTTAGTCTTTTGAGGATGGATTTCATAATTCTTTTCTCATTTAAACGAAATAAAAAACTTACACACATCACTACGACAACATAGAAGATCAACCCATTTCCTTTTACAACGTTCTCAGTTAATTCTAATTTGACATCAGTCTAGACTAGCTCAATTGTAAAAATTTGCATTATGTTTTAAGGGTGCCATTGGGGTAGCTTTTTAGCTACAGCGCGATTGGAGAACATAGAAATGAGCATTTGGAAAGAGCGGTGTGGTGGCTTTTTGGGATAAGAACATCTAAATGATGGCTTCGGATTTGACCCCATGGCCCGATTTTTGTTCGCGACATATTACCCCACAACTTCTTATTTTTGTTTGTGCCTTTCTTGTCCCTTTTTTGTCATGCTTCTCTTGCATATCTCTGTTGCCTTAGCTCGATTCTCCTCTCCAGCTTATCTCTGGTCGTCGATTCTGGTGGCATAGTCTCTCCTCCTTTCTTCCCTTCTCTCTGGTCTTCGGCTCGGGCAGCACTCTCCCACATCTTCCTACGGCATTCTCTACCCTATGCAATTGTTGTTATTTAATGGGCAACGTGGTTTGATGTTTGCCTTGTGTGACTTGCCCTTTGTGATTTCTTGGTTTGCTCTATTTGCAGTATCTAGCATTTTTTCTATTGCCCGTGTAGCCTTTTTGCTCTATGGTTTGCAAGGGTTCAATGTGAGCCTCTTTGTGATTTCTAGCATTTTTTCATTACTTGTGTAACTAGTGCTCTACTATGGAAGCTATACATTTATTGAGAGACTTGATGGAGAAGTTCATATTTAATAAGGAGTATTTACATTTGATTTTTATTTATTTAGAAAAAGCTTACGATAAGATTCCAAGTGGTATCTTTTGGAGAGTTCTTAAGAAGAAAGGTGTTGATATGACTCATATACAAGTCATTAAAGATATGTATACTATTGCTGTTACTTGTGTTCGAACTGAAGGAGGATTGACCAAATATTTTCCTATTTCTGTTGGATTACATCAGGGATCGACTTTAAGCCCATATCTTTTTGCTTTAGTTATGGATGATCTTACTGGACATTTACAGGAGGATGTACTTTGTGTATGCTTTATGCTGGTGATATCTTTCTTGTGGATAAGACGAGAAAAAATTGTCGAGAAAAACTTGAATTATGGAGGTCTACATTGGAATATAAAGAACTTCATTTGAGTATAACTAAATCTAAATACATGGAATGTAATGTTAGTAGTAGTAGCTCTAGTGACAGAAGTTTAACTTTGGGTGATTAAATTATTAAAATGTGTGAACGATTTAGATAGCTCGTGTCTATTGTTCAAAGCGATGGTGATATCAATGGGGATGTTAATAGTAGAATTCAATTTGGTTGGTTGTAGTGGAGGAATGCTTCGAGCCTTTTGTGGGATAGAAAATTACCGCTTAGACTGAAAGAAAAATTTTATAAGACGGTGGTGAAACCTGCAATGTTCTATGGCGCTGAATGTTGACCTTTAAAAGAGAAGCATAATACTAAGTTAAGTGTTGCTGAGATGAGAAAGATTAGGTGGATGAGTGGCTTTACACAGAGACATTGCGAAATGAATATATCCATGATAGGGTTGGTGTAGCTCTTGTGACAGACAAAATTAGAGAAAGTCGTCTTAGATGGTTTGGTCACATTAAGCATCGATCATCTGATGATCCGATAGGAGAGCAGATGTTTTAGATTTTACTTATGTTAAGAAAGGCAGACTTAGACTTAGGAAAATTTGGGCTTATTGTATAAAAAATGATCTTAATTTTTTAAAACTAAATGAAAATATGACACTAAATAGGACACAATGGAGAAAAATGATTCATGTAGCCGACCCCACGTGGTGGGATTAAGGTTTTGTTGTTGTTGTATGACTAGTGCTCTTTTTTCTATGTTGGAAGTGTTCGAATTGAGGCCCTTAAGATTTTTGGGATTTCCCTTTACCTTTCTTTTTCTGATCAAATGGGCTCTGTGGTTCGTTTTTTGTGATTTGTTGGCCACTGAAAAGAAATTTTATTTGTTATTTTGCTGGTATTGGTTGCTCAGTTTGGGCTCTTTGCTCTATTTTATTTTTGGTTCAATTTTGATAGACACATGCAATGTGGCTTTGCTGCTCTACTTGTCGGTTTGGTTTGTGTCGGTGGTTTGTCCTCTTTGTTGGATTTGGCGATGGTATGTTGGTGGTGGCTTTTTTGGTGCCATGGTGTCGGTGATGTTAGTGGTTTGTGTGGATATTGGTGGTGGTTTTTGGGTGACATGATAGTGGTGGTATTGGTGGTGATGTTTGTAGTGGTGGTGTTTTGTGCCATGTTGGTGGTAGTGTTGGTGGTTCGTTGGTGGTGTGTGTGGATTTCGGTGGTAGTTTTTTTGGTGTCATGGTGGTGGTGATGTTGGTGATTTGTTGGTGGTGGTGTTGTTGGTGATTTGTTGGTGGTGTGTAGAGATATTGGTGATGATTTTTTGGTGACATGGTTTTGGTGGTATTGGTGGTGACGTTTGTAGTGGTAGTGTTCGTGATGATTTTTTTGTGCCATGGTGGTGGTGTGCTGGTGTTTTGTTGGTGGTGTGTGTGTAGATGTTGGTGGTGGGTTTTTGGTGCCATGGTGGTGGTGTTGTTGGTTGTTTGTTAGTGGTGTGTGTGGATGTTGGTTGTAATTTTTTGGTGAGATGGTGGGGGTAGTGTTAGTGGTTTATTGGTGGTGTGTGTGGATGTTGGTAGTGGTTTTTGGGTGACATTGTGGTGGTGGTGTTGCTGGTAATATTTGTGGTGGTGGTGTTGTTGGTGATATTTTGGTGACATGGTTCTGGTGCTATTGGTGGTTTTTTGGGGACATGGTTTATGGGTGACGTGTTATTACATTTTAGATGTTTCTTTTAGTTACCTTTTCGAGTTGTGGTATTTTAAATGACACTTTGTATTTTCTCTGCGACACATTCATGTTGTTTGGTTCTTTTCTTGCTAGTATTGTCATGGTTAAGACAAAATAAATTTGTTCGTCTGTCACGTGGGATAAAGATATGAAACTAAATTTTTGTGATCTCTGCTTTAAAGAGGTGGAGTTGGCAAATAGGCCAACCATCTTATTTAATAAGAATGTCTGTCAAAATATAATAAAAAAATTCAAAAAAAGCAAAGGAAGAGAATATCATAGGATGTAATTGAAAAATAAGTGAGATCAGTTAAATGATTAAAAAATATTGAAAGAGTTGAAGCAAGGATTCATAGGCTTGAGTTGGGATTCTATAAAACGAACCACCAATGCTTTAGAAGAATGATGTTATGAGAGATTGGGAGGTGAAAATTTATGGAACGTCGAGTTCTTTATCAATTATTTTGTTACAATTACATCAACATATGAATAATTCATTATTTTTGTAGACCATGCCAAATGCTAAAAAATTTAAATTCATTGGCATTGACCTTGAGCTTGACTAAAAGTTGGATCTTATGTTTGGTGAAAACAATGCCACTGATGATGATGCATGGGCCCCTAGCGAAAGAGGGTTTACTAGCATAGATGTTCATGTGGATGTTGAGCAAACTACTTACTCCAATGAAGATCCAGCCCTAACCTGAATGAAGTTGAATCCACTAGTTGATTCAAACGTCCTGAGGTTGAGAAAAAGAAAAAAGGTGCAGTTTTGATTAAAAGTCAAATATAAAAGTTAGTTGCTTATGCACCAATGACCCTAACACATCACATGTAAGTTTTGTTCAACAAATAATTCAAATTCTGTAAGCAACTCTAGAAATTTATGGGGGCATACCGTTGTACTTATGCTCTATGAAGTTGCTTGAAGACTCAACTCGTAGAAAGTTCTCTATGTCTATGACCCCTGACCTTAGGGTCAATTACTTATGCTATTTTTATGACAATTGGGATGCATGAATTTCATTTTATTTGTACTTTATTTTTGATTTTCATTGGGACATTATTTGTGTCACTTTTAATATGTTTAGATTATATTTCTTAGTGTTTTTTTTCTTTTTTATCAGGACAAATTTACAAGCACTACAATTTGTTAATTGCCTTTCGAAGTTTCTCTTTCATTGTTTTTTGCTTATTGCATGTTCTAGTTCTAGCTAATTCAATGTTATTTATATGCGGTAGCTGCATAAACAATGAATAACATGAATAGAGAAAGACGCAGAAGAAGGTTTGCAACAGCGTTATGCTTAATGTTTGAGTATTAAACTCATATATTGCTCAATGAAACTCACATGCATAGGCGATAAGTGGGTTTAGAAGTTGCTTGTAGGGCACCCGACAAGATTTAATAATATGTTTCATATGACAGTACGTATTCATTGATCAGTTGGAAGAACTGCAAAGGAGTCATGTACTTCACGGTTCCTTTAGAATGACTTCCAGAGAGATGTTAACAATAACCTTATATATATTATCACAGAATGAATCTATGGGAGGAGTAATTAAGAGATTCCAACACCCATCTGAAACAATCAATATATATATTTCAATTGGGTTGAATGCTCTGGTCAGCTTCTCATTAGAAATTATCAAACCTAAGGACCAGCATTCTAAAGGATCCATAAGGATTTTAAAGGATCAATATTATATGTCATATTTTAAGGTAAATGCATGTGTTCATATTTTCCTTAACTTACTTGAATATGGTAATTCAAATACTTTTGTTAAATGCTTTAGGATTATATTAGAGTGATTGATGGAATATATGTGAATGCATGCGTGTCGAACAGTGAAAATATCACATTCATCGGGCGATGCGGTTAACCAGTTTATCGGCATATTTTTAACTGATCACCATGGGAAGCGGTTGTGAGTGTGATTCGACTCCTAATCGACAACTTAAGTTAAACGAATCCATAAAAGAAACGACCGACGAGAGCGTGACATCTAAAGTTGGTAGTTTAGCTTTTGAGGCGACTAAGACACGTGCCAGCAACAAGATTCGCGGCAAGTCATCAAGGTCGCCTCAATGGCTAGTCTCTCCAAAGGCGACGATCCAACCGAACGGGATCAACGAAACGTATCAATTGACCGACCCAAGCGACAGATCGACTCACAAGATGAGTATACGATCAGTTAAAACACAACCAACCCCAGAAAGAGAAAACAAAAGCTAGCAGTTTTTTCTCATATATCCAAAAAGGTGATAAAAATATCTTTCTCAAAAAGAGGGGGGGTGGAGTGGGGGAGAAAGTTCTCATGTTGCAGGGCCCTAATGGGTGGCCGCCCTCTTCATTGCCCGAGCCGCCCATCTCTTCGAAAGGAAGAAAGGGAAATGAAGTTCACATGTTGCAGTTTTGAGAAGTCGTTCATGTTGCAGGTTCCTAATGGGAAATGAAGTTCTCATGTTGTAGAACTCTTCTAGGTCGGAATACTTGGGGTCAATCAGATCATGGTAGATGAACCGTTGGACGACATAGTCTACTACAAGCTTGGGTTGACTCGCTTGAACATTTTCATGCTCCTCCTTGGAGACCGACGTGGCAACCTTCTCCTTAAGTTCGACAACTTTCTTCGTCAAGGCTGCCATGTATCGACTGATTCTTAATGGGCTTCTCAAAGCTGACAAGCTTGAGCTCTAGAAGCTCTCGATTGTCATTGAGTCTCTTAAGATCGGTCTCCAAGGAGGCCTCCTTCTTTCGAGCCATATCCAACGATCCTTCCAGCTCAAGCATGGCTACCCCTCAAAAAATGGGCACTCTTCGCTACCATTATTTGCCATAGACTTGCTTTCTAGAGAAGTTCCCGACGGTTGAAGTCTTTTAGAGTACAACCGAGCTCCTTAGATCATAGCAGATCCAGCAAAGCTGGGGGCATATTCCTGTTTTCATCCGTTGGTGGGAACCAGCATGAAGACTGGCCCAACAAGTCGAACCGCTTGCCATCCCCAAGCCATATCCTTTCAACGCTCCTGCGTGTAGGCTCCCAGGCAAAATCCTTCTAGCTGCTCTTTAAAGGAGGGGGCATGGGACTTCCATTTCCTCCATTGACTCCTTACCTCGCGTACGTACTCGCCGCTCTCTTGGGGGAAGATGAGGCCCCGCCGCTAGAAGACGTGGTCGATTCTCCCATTGGGCAATTGGACGAAACAGCAGGAGTGGCTCGGGTGGCTTTGTCCTCCTCAAACAAGTCAATGTAGGAAGGGGCTCCGACTTGTGAATCCGATGGAGTGACAACAATCAGTGACGCGCCCGACGACACACCAATTTTCGAAGAAGAAGACGTCACGACTGCGGCTCTGACTGGAATCCCTTCAATAATGAGCCACTTGCGTGTGGAGATTGCCTCCTTGCGAAGCGAGCTGGCCAAGGCATTGCGCAAGATGGAGCGCTTTGCGAGTCGATCGACTTGGGCAAGTTTCTTCGCTAGGCTGATCGGCTGGCCAAAGGTTAATTCAGAAAGAGTATGTCCCGACTGAGGCCTTAGTGAATTTGCTCATAAAACATTTGCTTCTAGATTTGTAATAATGTTATTTGAAATGAAACGTGAGCTACAACAACAACAACAAACCTTTATCCCACTAAGTGGGGTAGACTAAATGAGCATTTGCCTCCATTGCGTCCTATTGAGTGTAATATTTTAATTTTATTCTAATACATTAAGAGCATTTTTTATACAATATGTGCAGGTCTTTCTAGGTCTACCTCTGCCTTTTTTAACATAAGTGGAATCTAAAACATCTACTCTCCTAATCAGATCATCAGATGGTCAACGTTTAATGTGACCAAATCATCTAAGATGACTCTAATTTTGTCCACCACTCGTATTTTGTCTCTAAGTGTAAAGTCACTCTTCTGCCTAAGCTCATCTTGGTAACACTTAACTTAGTTTTATGCTTCTGTTTTAAAGGCCAACATTCAACACCATAGAACATTGCAGGTCTCACTATCAGCTTATAAACTTTCCTTTCAGTCTAAGCGGTACTTTTCTATCAATAGGCTTGAAGCATTTCTCCACTTCAACCAACCAACTTGAACTCTACTAATAACATCCCCATCATATCACCATCACTTTGAACAATAGACTCGAGATATCTAAAGCGTGCACACCTTTTAATAATTTGATCACCCATAGTTACAACTTTGTCTCTAGAGCTATTACTAATATTATATTCTATGTATTCAATTTCAGTTCTAAAAGGTTTTTAGACTTCAATGTAAACCTCCATAATTCAAGTATTCCCCAAGCTTTCTCTCTAGTCTTATCCATGAGAGGGATATCATTAGCGAAAATGAAATGTTGCTTAAATAAAATGCGACGCCTCATTTTACACGCTCGCCTTATTAACAGGGAAAGTGATCACTTCCTTTTTACTTTACGCCTTCTTGTCTCTCTTTTTGTGATTTCGATTTTTCTTCACATTTCGTTTGTCGACCGTTTGTTGTTTTCTGAGATAGCGTTAAGTAGTCACATATGATAAGTATCACACCAAACATCTTTTCGAATTTATTTAAGTGTCGTTTCATTTCAAATAACATTATTACAAATCTAGAACAAAGTACTTTATGAGCAGCTTCTTTAAGGCCTCAGTCGGGACATAACATTATTTTGGAGGACCATCTATCCGCCTAGCCTAGTCTGATCCAGCCGACCAGCCTTGTCAAGGAACTTGCCCAAGTTAGTCGACTCGCAAAATGCTCCATGTTCGCACAATGCCTCAACTAGCTCGCTCCGCAAGAGGCAACCTCCACACGCAAGGCTGACACCTTTGAATCCGTAGGAGCTAGGGGTACTGACGGATCCTGTACTGGGTTCAGAGTCGAACCTCCAACCACTCCCTCCGAAGAACTAACCAACACCGTCATGGGCCCTATCCCTTCTGCTCGCTGCTCCATGGCTCCAGAGGAGGGCTACCCCAACTCTGTCCATTCCTCTTCAGAGTCGGTAACCAACAAAGGGTCGGGCAACCATGGCCCCTCCAAGTTAATGGCCCGCAGCAGCCCTGCATATTCATCCAGCAGACCGACTACAACAACAGGGACAAACTCCTCAACGTCCTTCGACGACCCACCGTCCTGGTGATTCTCCGACCCGATCGATTCATTTGCATTGGAATTATGAAAACAATTTTTTTTAGAACCATCAACGGAATAAGAAAGGTCTTACATACCCATAAATCGGTATATGGAAGAAAGTGTCCTAAAGGGCTTCTCTCCTCCTTTTGTTGAGGTGTCCCCACCTTCCTGCAGTAGTGGCTGAGGAAGGGCCATGATCGCCACTTCGTCCTGCTCTCTTCCTCTCGCCCCAACACCTATAGCAAAAGAGCCTATTGGCCCCCGATCCTTATATCCATGTTAGGCTTAGGGAACATGGCCTCCTTCTGAGGGACTTTTGGCATTTGCCTCTCAGGATCCCTGAACGAATCAATCTGATCCGTCGACACAGGCTTAGATCCGGGCACATTTCCCTCTTAATTTTTTTCTTCTTTGCATGGTCCGAGACACGATAGCCCTCTTTAGCTAGAATTTTGGGGTACACAGTGATCCGACCCGAACTATCAGTCATGGCGCAACTCAGTTGCCTTGGAGAAAATAATGATAACGGAATGACAAGCCCACGAATCTATTTATTGAGTGCGCTGAACACAAATTCCAGAAGGGAAGTTAGTCACCAAATCAATTTTTTTGATTTTAGTGCCGCTGGATATTAATAATTTTCCTATCATTATCGTAGCTGTCGTTGTCGAGAAGCAAGAAAAATCAAGGAACTAGTGCGTATGCACCAAAACCGTTCACACGAACCTCAAAGCAATCGAGCGGCTCAGAACAATGGTCGGACAATCGGGGCATCGAGCCATAAGAACGTGATCCAAGTCGAGCATTCGACGGCCTACAGCTCAATCAGAGCTACCCAACACAACATTACGAGGGATTCAACCTGTGGGCCCGCCTATAGTCCAAGGCAACTTAAATTTTTCACAAGGGCGCCTAACCGCAACACATCGACTGACTGACCGATCATTTACTTCGGCAGACACGATCGCCACTTGACCGGTCGTCTCGGTCAACCGAATTCAAGTGCGCCAACCAGCTGTTTACCACCACGTTTAAATTCAAATTGTAATATAGATTTAATATCAAATCCTCACGATTAAATTGCATTAAGAATTGTTTCCATAACCATTCCCTCTTTTCTGTATTGGTACAAATATGCCTCTATAAATAAGAGGCAATGGGACAAATAAAGAGAGCTCTCTCCATTCCTTTGCAGGGGCTTCCTCTATTACTTTATTTTTTCTCTCATCCTCTTTTTCCTGGCTCTAACTCTTGAGACATGTTTCACAAAGGACAATCCAATATTCAACAACAATGATACTGTTTTGAAGTAGCTGAATTGAACCTGCTGTTCTGGTATTTGATTCTCATGCATTGGACTTCGATAATGTTGCAAGGTGTTGTTGTGTGCGCATTTGCACTGACCCAAAATTTGTGTGTCGAGGATTGATGACAATTCAACCTTGGAGACAATGCCTATCTTGGAAGCACCATACATTTGACAATATGCACTTCATGATTGTTTATTAAAAGTTGAGCAATGCTACACTGAAAAAAGAAAATGTTAAATTGACATGAGTGCAATACACATAAAATAAGTCGAATCAATTTTTCTCTCTCATATCTTTTAGTGCCAACACATTATAGCTGTGCTTTAACTATGATTTCGGCAGCATAATGATTATAATTTTAAAATTTTCTTGGAACGTTGTAGCAACACCATTTTCATTCTTGCATTGCTGTCGTTGCAGTTTCTATATCATTTTAAGTGAGTTTTTTTTTTCTCTTGCATTGCTGTCGTTGCAGTTTCTATATCATTTTAAGTGAGTTTTTTTTCTTACTTTTTGGTAGTTGTCAAGGTGGCAGATTTAGTCTATAAGACGCTGTCCATACTCAAGCAATCATCTTCCACAGTTTTCAATCCACGAAACAGCAATGGGAAAGCCGCTTATCTATGAAATTTGTCAAAAACCTGCAAGCAGTTGTATTATAGGAATTTGTTCAGCAATTTGGTTCTTTATTCAAAAGAAAAACATTGGATACTCTCAGGTGGGATTGAGTTATGATGCTGCCATTGAAGGGCAATACTGGAGGGTTATTACATCTGCTTTCTCACATGTCAGTGTGCTTCATCTTGTCTTCAACATGAGCGCGCTTTGGAGCCTTGGAGTTGTAGAGCAGTTGGGACACATTGGTTTTGGTGTAGAGTTCTATCTCATGTATACTTTGGTTTTATTGATTTTATCCGGGCTTCTGGTTTTAGGGGCATATCATATTCTGATTCAGAAGTTTAAGCTGGAGTATTTCAGGAGAGTGACTGCTGTTGGCTATTCATGTGTTGTGTTTGGGTGGATGACCATACTTGCAGTGAAGCAGCCTTCAACGAAATTAAATCTCTTTGGAGTACTGTCACTGCCGATAAGCTTTGCCCCTTTTGAGTCATTGATCTTCACGTCCATTATCGTTCCACAAGCGAGTTTTGTTGGTCATTTATCTGGAATTATTGTTGGTTATTCTATTGGATGGGGTTTGATTCAGGGAATGAATAATTATTGGGCAGTCACAATGCTTGGGTGGATTATTTTTGTCTTCATATTTAGTCTGAAGCGTTCAGGTACTGTTGATTTCAGCTTTATTGAGATTGAATCTGTAACAGATCCCAACCTACCAACCATAGGTTTTGTTGCTTCTGGAAATAATAGAACAATACAGATGGGAGAACACTCTAGCAGAGTTGCAGAACTTGTATGACTGTAAAATTTAAAAAATGACAGTCCCAAATTGGAATTCATTATTCATTATCGTATTCTATTGATATCCACTCAAGATGGGAGTTGCGGTACGTCATTCATTCAATGCTCAAATCCTCAAGAACCTGGAAATTTTTGCTTGAATGCGGTGCCTTTTCTTTTTTCCCTCAAATAGAACAATTATTCAGTGGATGGACGACTTCTTTAGTCGGTTAGATTATACTTGGCTGTCCAAATTGCTATCCTTATTTTATAGGCTTGAAGAGTATAAGTTGTCTTCTATTTACAAGAATGAAACTGAAGCTTAGAATTCTTCCTACCTTGCCTTTAAAACACATGTTTTGATTTTTTACCTTGTGAATTTTATCTATATATGTCTGCTAAATTTTAATATTTGATAAAAGCAAGGCATTTGTAGAAAGCCATGGAATCAATATCAGAATGTACTGGGTATGAACTCTATGATTTTTATCATCAAATGGTGTTTTGATTTGTTTGGCGAACTGGCTTGTTTCCTTTATACCTGGAACCTACTGTTTTGTCTCTTGTTCTCCACAATCATTGTAGAAAATGATGTTTATGCCGAACAAAGATCTCCTGAATGATGGTGTATTCTTGCTACTTAAGGAAGCTGAAAGTGACTAAATTCTATTGTGTTGAAAAGATATGTGGTGCTCGTCTTCCTCATGTAAGAGTCAACAGAAACGGTTATTGAAGGCGATTTTATCAAAAAGTGCCTAAAACATGGATGATGATGCACTTCCATGGACTAGTACATGTCGATTGAAAGCAACTTTTCTTCATTTTTAATGGAAGTTCCATCCGCTTCTCTGTGGCTATAGTTTTTTTTCTGTTTTTCTTAAACATTATATTTATTTCCCTTTTTCTTTTTAGGGGGATTTAAGGACATACAACCCAAATAGTTTCCTATTTACACACCTAACTCTAATTTTAAGGTTTTCATCACTCTGTTAACCCTTCTACCTCTCCGTTTCTTTCCTGAACACCCAGACAGTGAAAAGCGCAATCTCAGAAATTCGAGCTCCAGAACTCTTCTTTGCAAGCGCTCATTGGGTGTCAAACCACTTAGCATTGACTCTTTTTCACGTGAAACCACTACGATCATTGCCACTCTCTCGCATGAGAGCGCTATTTACATACGGAGTACGCACATAGTTCTACGTGCGTACTCCCCCAAAAACTTTCCAATAACTTAGTTATTGGGCGTTACCTCTCAATAACCCCCCAATAACCTATCAATACATTCTGCGGTTCCACGCTCATATTTTTTGTTGTTATTCGGAAGTTTTATCTGGTTATTTGGGGTTTTAATTCTAATAACACCCATTTAACCACCCTCTAATACCTCCGGAATAACCTCTATACGCACGTAGAACTACGTAGAACTACGTGCGTACTCCATACGTAAATATTTTTTCTCGCATGAAGCCCTTCACATGATAACTTATCCTTATGTATTGGAGGGTGGAGGCCGGATGGTCAGCTTCTGTCCAAGTTGCAGTGAGAGCTTCAGTGCTTTGCATTAGAATTAAAGCTGTAATGGCGGCAGGGGGGCGGAATTACGTTGGCCTTGAAGAATTAAGAAGTGAAGAGTTAAATTGTGGTAAATGTGTTTGATATAATGTACAAATGTGGTTTAGCGGTGGACATGTAAATAGGGAATTATTGGGTGTTATATGCGTAAATCCCCTCATATTTGACAAAGCAACATTTGCATCAGGAAGCGTTCTTTTTCATGTTATGTGGCGTTCTGTGTTAAGCCTCTTTTGTTATTCAATTGATCGCTGCTTCTTCCACACTCATATAGTTGCTGGTGGATTTATCCTCCCGATTTGGAACTCAAGATTGGCTTTTTTTCTTTTGATTACAAGTATTATTGGATCGTTGCTTTTTCCTCAAAATTCAATAATGTACTAGTTTTTCATGTTTTATTTTTGGTGATAGCGAATCCTCGTTCATATCTCTCTGGATTCATTCTCTTCTAATTTTCTCTTTAGTTTAAACAAACTTATTCGTAAAGCTCTAGCATCACCAATGAGCAAATGTGAATTCAAATTTTCTAAGTTGTGGTAAGAGTGAATGCTGCCTATAGCATTATATCATGTGATGCTCTACATAAAAAGTTGGAGGAAACAAATGGTGTTAAGAGGAGCAACATAATATTTTTATTTCAAGGAACTCAATTAATTAAAGACTGCCTTATAGAAAATGATTTTAGGGCTCTCGGGTTATCTTTACACAAATATATATCCTATGTGGCCCCTTTAAAACATAATTGTATCGACTTACAACATCATCTGTCCTATGCTCCTGCATTTAGCTCTACTAATGGATCATGCATCATCTGTCCTATGCTCCTGCATTTAGCTCTACTAATGAACCAACTATAGCATTAAGTATTCTTAAAATAGGAAGTATTCCATGATTACAAAATATTCTTAATGAGTGTTAATTTGATTGTTAAAAATATATTATTAGGGCTATCAACACGCGCGCGCGCACACACACACATAATGAGTATTATTTTAAAATAATTTAATTGACTACAGCGCTACAAAGATTTATAATCAATTAAAATTACTAATTAAAAATAGATTAATATTATATTAGATTCTAAATGAATATTTTAATAAAAATAACAAGATTCCTTAACATCCTATGGTTATGTGATTAGGGTAGTCAAAATAACTCATTGTTCATGAATAGCTTGTGTTCGGCTCAATAAACAAGCGAGCCAAACACAAACAAATTTTTTGAGCTCGATATATAAACGATCCGAACATGAACAATGATATTTTTTAACAAGCCGAAACTCGCTCAAGCTTAACTTGTTCACACCCATAACGACTGCACGCATGACCAGGGTTGTCAAAATGGTTTTTTGTTCGTGAACAACTCGTGTTCGGCTCGTTAAACAAACTAGCCGAACACAATTAAATTTTTTGTGTTCAAAATATAAACGAGCCGAACATGACCTGAACCCAGGCATGCTCATATATTATATGGGCTTCTTGTTTCATCTACCCTTCTATAGATAAGAGTGAATTCTATGACATTTTTTTTTTAAATTTCCTCTAGATTCTTATTTATGTTCTAATGAAATAACATCCTTAGATTTTAGTTAAATTGTACTTGGTCTACTCACCCAAAATCATTCACACTGAGGAAATTTATCTAACAAACTTGATATACGAGGAACTTAGTTCTCAAATATACCAAGTATCTAAGCCAAAGATCTCGATACTCATGAAAGTTGATAAATGAAAAAATAGTTAAAATTTTGGACTCAGTACTTATTTGATAAGATGTTTTAATATTAAAGTTGACCAAAGGTTTGAATATTGAAGCTAATGTCTATTTATTAAGTATGAAATATGTTAAACTTCAAATTTGAAACTTCAAGCACTAATTACTTAAATTAAAATAAAAAAAGCGAGAAATTTAAATACAGCTAAACTAATTAAATAACTGGTATGCTATCTTAAAGTTAAAATCATAATGATCTCAACCTAGGCTTAAGTTTAAAAAAATAAATAAAACTGCTCTTTACAGTAGAGCTAAGGCTCTAAAATAGATAAAACAATTTTAACGAAGCTTCCCCAACATTTAAAAATTAGCTAATTTTGTTGATCTTAGAAATACAATATTCTCATCTAGTTCACTACTCATCTATTTTCAACTTATTTATCCATCAACTCGCATCTTTACTAATTTGCTAATTCAATAATTTTTGAACTTTAACAATTTATCTACTAAAAAAATTATTATTTCACAGTTTCGATCTTCTAAATTTTTTAGAAGTACAAAGCTCAAGCATTGTGCTAAATTCTAAGTGTCTAAAGGGTAAAATGTGAAGCCTTGTAGTTCAATTTTCTCCTGGCCACAAAGTCTAAACTAAAGGTAGGTGGTGAATCTAAAGATAGTTACTGATGATTACACCCATAAAAATGAGAGCGTTGCTATTGGTTGAGAATCATCTAATGTTAGAACTTCTCCAAAAATATATTAAAGAATGGTCAAGTATAACATGATAGTAAAATTATTTTATTTTTCTATTCTTACATTATTCATTCAATAAAATTCTTGGCTACATTTACTCAGCATGTTCTTTGCCAATAAACTAAAATATTTCTTCAAAAATCACTAACTATGAACTTTGAATTCAATTAATTCATTTATATTTGACAATCTTATTTACCCAATTCATGCAGGAAAAAAGTTAACTGAAAAGGCAAAATTTTTAAAAAAAGTCATTTTTGAAGCAATTATTAGCAATATCGTTAAGAGACACGATTATAGCGCATCAAGAGGGGGGGGGGGGTGATAAATTTATTATATCATTAAATGACTTGTGATATGATTAACAATTTATAAAATAAAATTTAAAAATTTAAAGCACAAAAAAAAAAGTATAGGTGTTTGCCCCCCTGCCCCTATGTTCATGCTTAGTCGGACCAACACACTAAAATTCCCCTATTCAAACAATTATCTCATTTGCACTATGTGTGGATAGAGAAAGTCTTACAAGTTAAATTCTCAAATATAGAAAAATAACACTTTCAATAATAAAATTTTAAAAGCAAAATAAAAATAAATTTTAGAATTTGCTAATGTTTAATAAAATGATATAGAATACCAAATTTTAAAAGAAAATTTTAAATAAACTTACAACTAGGTGTTGATCTGTGTATAAAACCTTTTGGCTTGCTAAGGATCCCACACATATATCTCAAGTTTGAAATGGTTTTGATGTTGTGTACAACAAAAATGCCATTATGAATCTTAAAGGGATCAAGCGGCTAGGAATGGAGTCTCAGGTGACCGATGTTCCGAGCCAAATAGCGGGAATTAGACTGACCAATCAATCAATCAACTATAAAACGAAATCAACTGATGGACCTCTCACAGAATCAATCAAATGCCTTTGATCGATCGATCAGTTCCCCCTCAGTGAAAATGATCTCATATATATGATCGATTGACATGACCAGTCAAAACCAAACATCTAGCGATCTACAAAAAAAAATATATTTCTTTTGTATTGAAATGTACTTTTCACTTGACACATATGTTGATTTATTCATTTGGGGTAGTTATTATAATTCTTCCCCCTCTTTCTTTTAACGACATTTTAGACCTCTATTAGGAGGAGGTTAGAACATAAATGAAGGGGACATTCTCTCTCCCTCTATACTATATCTTTCTCTCTCTTTTCTCCTCTCTGCTCTAACTCTCGAGGCATGTATACTAAAAGGTAGGAATCAACTCCCTAAAAGGTATTGAGGAGAGCGTGGGCATGCCACAGGAGAGAAGCAGAGTACACTACAAAGGAGAATCACAACAAAGAAACACAACATTGATAGAGTTCACAAGGGAGTCAGTGCATAGAGAGGTTCAACAGCAAGCCCAGGAGTTGCGGGAACAAATGATGGGCTAATTTGAAGCCCTCAAAGAAGAAATGACTCAAAGGAATGATCAACCACAAGTTTTAGAGATGGGATATCGAGGAGCACGCCCTCAAGGGTACCCCTTGAGAATTCATCTGTGCCCAACAGTAGAATGTGCAAACAACTGACGAAGGGCAAGAAGATTCCGAACATGTTCACTACACTGGGTCTATGTTAATGGTCAGGAATCGGGTAGAGCGAGTGGAGGCACCTATTCAACCACCCCAAGATAGTGCTTTCACTAAAAAAATCATGGAGCAAGCACCCTTGGAAAAGTTAAGGATTTCTTATTTGGATCCTTAGAAGGGGAAGAACGATCTAGCCAATCATGTAGTATATTTTGAATCATTGGTCAGAGTGTTGCAGATTAATGATGCGATGAGATAAAATTTCTTAACAACACTTAAAGAGTCATCTCTTTGGTGGCTTCTTAGTCATTTAGTTGGTGTTCTTCTGATCTTCACTGATTTTAAGAAACTCTTCATTCTGCACTTCACCAAAGTGCAGAAGCTGATGAAGAAGTCTTAGGCTCTGCTATAAATGAAGCAAGGAAAGAACAAAAGCCTGCTGGCTTATATCACTTGATTTCTGAAGGAGGTGCTAGAGATGAAGGATTTGCAACCTGTAATTGCCCATACTACTCTAACGCAAAGAGTTATAGACGAACGTTTCAAGTATGACTTGAACTTGCTCAAATTGAAATCTTTTGTTGAGCTATTAGAGATGACCAACAACAACTTTACTAATGAGGAGTCTCTTATGGACCCCTCAAAGACCATTGATACACCTAAAATATATAGACTTTCATACACATTTTTATACCTATTTTCGAGATATTGTGCTTTAATGAAAGGTATTTGTGTATTTATTCTTTCAGGTACAATCAAATATATGAAAAATGGTAAAAGGACTGAAAAAGGTTCAAATTTGGAGTAGAAATGAGGAAGGTGCAAAAATGAACTGAGGCGCCGAAGAACCCAAGATTGACGCTTACGGGCCAGTTATACAGAGAGAGCCACGCCTAAGCACTAGGTACCCTTCACTTAAGTGCCAGAAGTAGTTATTTGACAATTCATTAAATTTAGACAAATTTTTGAAGAGGTATCAGAAGCAACTCTTGGTAAAAATGTGGGAAATAACCCATGGACACGATGGCTCATTCAATTAACTTTTGGAAGGAGGAAACTTCTAGAAGATTCGTTAAATGAAGACACATTTCGAAGAGACACCAAGGCACCACTTGAATTTTTATAAAAGAAGACTTGGATCATCAAAGGATAGAGCCAATCCACATCCAACAGCCGTCATCCATCCAAATAAGTGCTGTCGCCGCTGCCCATCACCGTCGCTGTCGCCTGCCACTTTTATTTGATTTTAAGTTTTAATTTGTATTGTGAGTGAAGGAAGAGAATTCAAAGGAAATTCAAAAAATTTGGTGGAGAGGATTTGAGATAAGTGTTTATCTTTGTGACTATATCTGGTTTTAATTTAGAATTCTTATTTGTGTGCATGATTTCTACTTTTAAACTCATGTGCGGTTGTGTTTTCTCTATGAATTCTGAGTATTTTTTTTATATTTTTCTTTAAAATGATAAGTGATTAAGTGTTGAAAGGATATTGTCTGAAGTATTAAACCTTAATTTTGGAGGAAATTGTGTTCATTTGAAACCTTGTACTTCATTTACTTCTTGATTTGACCAATTAATATGTTAATATCTGTTGCGAGAACATGTAAGATCCGAGATGATGTTGTATAAGTTCACAAATGGTATGAATCACATATTGATTTCATGGATAAGAATGTAGTTCATGAGGTTGAGTGCAAATAAATAGGGAAATAAACTTTCGTGGGTGTAGAATTAGAGGACTTTAGAGTGATGACCAAAGGAAAATATGTTGAGATTTTCATACCTATTTTATATTATTTTTGATGATATTGCACTTTAAAGAAATGTATTTTTGATGTTTTGTTGCAGGAATGATGAATTAGGGTCATTGAAGCAAAAAGATGCAAAAAGGAGTGAATTTGGAGCGAAAAGGGCAAAAATGTGAAGATTATAACTAGGGCGCCGACGGCGAGCCCAACGGCGCCGACAGTGAGATTTTCCCGAGACTCCAAAATTAATTCACTTAGAAGGCCAGCTGATGGTGCCCTCGAGGCTGCCGACGGCGAGCTCGGTGGTTATGTACAACTAGGTATTGGATGAGGACAAAATTTGGAGGGGTGCTAAGGCAACTCTTGGGAAAGCTCTTCCACAACTTTAAAAGAAGATTTTGGCCGAAAATTAGAGAGGTCCTGGATGTTAGAAAGGTGAAGGGAATTCTAGTGAGACATTTGAGTACTTCATTTACTTCTTGATTTGACCAATTAATATGTTAATATCTGCCGGCTTAGAAGGGTAACTAAAAATTATCACGCACACTCCATGTGGTCATTAGAGAGGTCATGGATGTTAGAAGTCTAAATTGTGAGGAATTCTTGGAGAGATTGTAAGTGTGAAGGGAAAGTGAGATATTTCTTCCTTCTTGCCGTTTCGAAGAGGAATTCTGTGTGTTGTAAAGAAATGAAGAGATTCAGAGGAACTTCGAGGATTTTTCTTGGGGAGAAATTAGAGAAAAGTTTATTTATTATTGTAGTTTGTATTACTTTTATTTTATATATGAATTACGAGTTTTGTTGTGTTTTTCCCATGAGATATGAGTAGTTTTCTCTGTCTTTCTCATGGTCTTCAGATTTATTAAATGGTGATTTGAATTGGTTGAGCCATGCAAATATTAAAGAATTTGTGATGATCTTTTCACTTCGATCTTAATTTACTTTCAATGTGGCCAATTGATTTGTTAAAATATGTTGAGTTTTACAACTAAAGTGAAGAGTACATCCAAGATTTAGGGAGGTCAAAGCCCTTGGAAGTTGGGTGTAAATAAATAGGGAAATAGTATTATCAGGCATATAATTGGAGATTTTAGAGTGACAGACTAAAATCCCCAATTCGATCCTATGGTTTGGGTGCTGAAGTGTAGATGTTAGCCCTCAGGTGAGGGGAACATGTGAGTTCCAAAGTGAGAGCCAGTATCCTCCCAGCCTAGCCGCAGATTCAGTAAACAAGCGTAGGATTAGTCAATGTTCTTTATGCCTGGACCAAAGGGTAAAGAATAGGCATGCTCCTATTTGGCACAACATAATTTAGACTGATTCACTTTATCCATTCACTATAATTTCTTGACAAGGAGAATGATGTTTTCTTATATATTAAACATCACATTAAAAACCTCATTAGTATAATTAGTTATTTAAGAGTTATTAAAAATTACATATTTATTTTAATTGTCTATTAGTGACAGATAAGCAATTTGAATTCCATTGTTGCGATTTAGTATTGCTTTTTCTAAAATCTTAGTTCGTAGTTCTAATATTACTCCCTGTGGGATTAATATCTAAGACTCCATTAGAGCCCTATATTACTTGAGTGATATGTATACTTGCATTGATAAGTGTGACATTACAATTATTGAATATTTTATACATCCATCTTTATCGAATTTATAACTATTATTAAGTTTTGGTACAGTTGCTGAGGAATTAAATCTTTTAGTAGCAGGATTAAATACTTATATTTTTAAGCATATATAAAGTCGCTGTCAATTTTTTGGCGCCATTGTCGGGGAGTAAAACAAAAATCACAATTAGAATAATGCACAAATTAGGATTATTAGAAAATTTTTACTTGNTTTTCTAAAATCTTAGTTCGTAGTTCTAATATTAGTCCCTGTGGGATTAATATCTAAGACTCCATTAGAGCCCTATATTACTTGAGTGATATGTATACTTGCGTTGATAAGTGTGACATTACAATTATTGAATATTTTATACATCCATCTTAATCGAATTTACAACTATTATTAAGTTTTGGTACAGTTGCTGAGGAATTAAATCTTTTAGTAGCAATATTAAATACTTATATTTTTAAGCATATATAAAATCGCTGTCAATTTTTTGGCGCCATTGTCGGGGAGTAAAACAAGAATCACAATTAGAATAATGCACAAATTAGGATTATTAGAAAATTTTTACTTGAATTGCAACTTATTTTCATATTTAGTTAATTGTTTTACTGTGTACTGATTTCAAATTGTATGCGTAAATTTGGATATGAAAATCTTATACCCTACGATTCGTAATTAGAACACAATGTTAGAAAAATTAGGAGATCGAGAAGAGAACCTAGAAATTCTGATACAATGGAAAACAACATGAACAATCAAGGAATAGAAAATGAACACCAACCTAGACCCCTACAAGATTATGCAAATCATATAGCAGATGAAATTCACTTATCTATCCAAAATCCTGATGTAGCTGCTAATTCATTTGAGCTTAAATTTGCTATTATCTAAATGGTACAAAACAATCAATTCGGAGGTACACCACATGAAGATCCGAATTTACACCTCGTTAGTTTTTTAGAACTATATGCTACCTTTAAATATGATAGAGTTTCAAACGATGCTGTTAGAATTAGACTTTTTTCCTTTTTCACTGAGGGATAAGGCTAAGATGTGGTTAAATTCGTTAGCACCAGGATCTATTAGAACTTGGGGAGAAATTTCACAGAAATTTCTATCCAAATATTTTCGTCCATCCAAAACTGCTAAACTTAGAAATGACATAACATCGTTCTACTAAATTGATGGAGAGTCAATATACGAAGCTTGGGAGAGATTTAAAAATCTTCTTAGGAAATGCCATCATCATTTGTTAATAGATTGGTTGATAATTCAAATTTTTTATAATAGATTAGTGGGATCACTTAGATTGATTATAAATGTTGCAGCTGGTGGTTCTTTAATGTTAAAACCTTTTGATGAGGTGTTGGCGATTATTTCGGGTTGGTTTGTGGGGTTGCCCGTAAGAAG
>NEWO01000783.1:183605-195280 GCA_003013225.1 Phalaenopsis aphrodite | reverse complement strand
TAATCGTTCAAAAATGATCCTCAAATCGTACAAAAGGTCTAATTTTTGTTTACTTTTGATGACCAAATCATCCACGTAGCATTCTACTTGATTGTGAATGAGGTCATCAAAAATTCTTGTCATTGCTCGTTGGTATGTCGCTCCGGCGTTCTTCAACCCAAACAGCGAGGAAATTAAATGTGTATATTTCACTATTTATTTCACTTATTTCCATTAACAAAATACTCCATGAAATTAAATGTGATTCTCACTCTGTTGTTGAACTCATAGTCCATTTCCCAGATCATATGTTTCACAACATATTTTAACAATTCAATTGGTCAGATGAAAAGTAAATTAAGAGCGGAATTGAAAAATCATCACAAGTTATGTTAAATGTTAACATTGGCACATCCAAATTATCTCTTCATTTCACCATATCTCAGAATAGGGAGAAAGATAAGGGAAAATACTTAGACTTCATGAGAAAGATACAATAAAACACAAATTTCATATATAAAAGAAAGTTAATACAATAATAACAAACAAACAACACTTATCTGAAACTCTTTCTCAAAGTAAATCCCTTGTTGCCTCTCTTAGAAAATCTAGGAAGAAGAAATCTCTCACTTCTCTTTCTCTCCAATACTTCTTAGAGAATAATTCACACTTAAACTCACAACACAAACTCAAAAGTATTTATAAAATAACTCACTAATGGTGTGGAATGATAAGAAGTGAGCAAAAGAGGTCATGGATGGAAAATATGGACGAATGAAGACAAAGGAGGATGAAGGAAGACCTCTTTTCTTATTAATTTTTTCTCTAAATAGAACCTTGGGTATGTTCTCCAGTAGATGCATCCAAAAACTCTTCAAAAAGAGTCTAAATTCATCGAATCTTTTAGAAACAGTGTCTGCATCGACACTGGCGTCGTCGATGCCAGTGGCCTTTTAGTTAAATTCGTGCTCTCTGTCAAATGGTGCCGTCGGCGCCCAGTTTAACTTCGTCAACACTGAACAATTTTTTAATTTCTCCATTTTGACTCCAAATTTCATCATTTTTCTTCATTTTTGCTCCAAGTCATAAAAATCAACAACTTGCAATAAAACATAAAAAGTACATTCCATTAAAGTGCAATATCACAAAAAATAATTATAAAATATGGTTCTAAAAATGCATATATTTTTGGTGTATCAGTACCAATAATTTTCTATAGCCCTCTAAATGGGTGAATCCAAAGAGAGTAGTTAGCATTCATGATTCTGATGCAATGTCTATTTGGCATCCCAAATTGTTGCTATATCAAATAAGATTGATCAAATTAGAGTGAACTATTCTCAAACACCCCTGTGTTAAAGGAAAATTCACTAGGACAAATAATTGATACTCAATCGTCTTACGAAACTCTGAATGTTATATATAATAGAACTAGTAATCCCTATTCTAATTATTTTAATCCTAGATGTAAAAATCACCCTAATCATAGTTGGAATAATTGTAAAGATTCGGTGTTGAATATGAGAAAGTCAAATAACAAGGAAACTCTAACTTTAGACCTTATTATCCTCTTGGATTTAATAGTAACTCACAAGTTAAGGAGAAGAAGTTGTCTATGGATAAATTGGTGTTGAATATGGGAAATCAATTACAAAGTGAAGGAGCTAAGTCAACCTTAGGATTGTTGGACCTTAGGGTTGACCCTGGGTGTTGATCTAGGGCTAAGGCACTCACTTGCAATCACTTGCACTCACAATCACTCACGACCCTAAACTCAAAACTTCTAGGCTTTGGTCCCTTGATACTTTTGGGAGACTCCTATAGGTGGTTCCCTAAACCCATTAGCCCTGGGCTAGGGTTTAGCTAAGACCACTACATAGATGATCCAAAATGGGGTTTCCATTGGTCCATGGCTTATTGATGGTGGTTGGCACTCCAACTCTACCAAGATACCCAACCTACCCTTTTGCCCCTAAATTCCCCAAAATTTCCTAGATACCCTTAGGACCCCAAATTTGGCCAAAATCTCTAAATCTAGCCAAAATGCCCAAACTTGATTGAAAAATCATTTCAAACACCTTGAAAACACCCAAACTACCCAAAATCCCCAAATTGGCCAAATTACCAAAATACCCTTGTTGGGCCTAAAATTATAAAAATTCCAAAAAAATCCCA
Source organism: Phalaenopsis aphrodite (assembly GCA_003013225.1). Lineage (NCBI taxonomy): Eukaryota > Viridiplantae > Streptophyta > Magnoliopsida > Asparagales > Orchidaceae > Phalaenopsis > Phalaenopsis aphrodite. The sequence goes on along the minus strand of NEWO01000783.1, from coordinate 193,126 downwards.
AAAATTTCCAAAACCTTACAAATATTCCCAATTTCATTCTTATCAACTATCACATGACCCAATTTGGTCAATTTGACCACTTTTGACCAAAAGCCCCAAATTGCCCTTTAAAGGCCCATGTTTTCCCCAAATTACCTCAAATGTCTAGCCAATTGGTCTCAATTTACCCCGATTTCAATTATAAACTCAAATTCACCTTTTATATAAGCAATCTAGACCAAATCCAAGCTCAATTAATCCATCATTTGGTCCCAATTTTGATTTAAACCAAAAACCTAATTTTGGCCCCACGACTTGGTTTCACCAAATTAAACTCATATCCCACTCATTTGGCCACAATTTGTGTTAAAAATTCTTCATAACATGCCCATACATCAAACTCAATCATCAATTGGCCTTAGGGAGACCTCAATTTCATTTGATTTCAACCTAAGTCCAAAAGCCCCAAATTTGCCCCATATTTGCCATGTCTTAAAGTCTCACCAAATTGATGGCCTTAGCCCCAAAATTTCCACTCTATCCCTTCATGAGAAATCTTCACAACATCTCCCTTGATCATGTGGACCATTCAATTTGGAATTAGCTTAAGGCTAGCTCAACCTGGACCCATGTCTATCCCAACATGCCCAAATTGACCAAATTTCAAAAATCCTTCAAATTGACCTACCAATTGAACTCAAAATCACTTCAACCCTTCACCAAAAATCTTCATAGCAATCATTTACAAAATTTTGATCAATAAATTGCGTCAATTGACTTGGCTAATCTAGCCCAAACCCAAGTTTTAGTCATTTGAACTCACTTGAACCCTTTCACCAAAATTTAACTTAACCATGTCTAAGCCACCAAAGTAATGATTTCACAGCCACCAAAACCTTTTTAAAGACCAAGCTAAACCATCCTAAAATCACCATGACAAGATATGGACCAATGGATCCTTAAATTAAGGGATTTTACCCATTTTTGGACCCAACTTGAAATATCTCCAACATCATCACTTACCCTTGGGAGATAATCATCATTAGCAACCCCTGACTTCCCTGAGCCAAGAGGTGACCAATGCCTGGTTGGCGAGCCACTTTAGTGGCTGGAAAATGTCCAAAACCATGGCCAAGATAAGGGATTTTCACCCAATTCAAACCCAAAAGCCAAATCAGCCCAGCTGCTCATTGAAGCTTCTCTGCCTTCCACAAAAGCAACTAATTGCACCCCTCAATTGGCCCTGACAGCCAGTCTAGGCCATTTAATTTAAACTCCCCCTCCATGGCCAAAAAGTAAGAGCTTGAAATTCCTTGGGGAGACTCTGTAAAACATCTTCAAGAGCTTCTTGGAGACCTCTTGAGCTTAATCAAACCTTCCCTAGCCAATCAAAGCCATTGCTCGAGTTCAATTTTGGAGCTCAATTTCAAGGCCGAAATAGGACTTCCTCCGAACCTCCAACAAATTCAAATTAATTGCACACACACCATCCCAACATCAAGAGAAGAAGATCCCCCACAAAATCCTCATCATCCCGCCACCTTAAGGGGGACTTCGAGCAAACCACCAAATTGGCTTTAGTTGAATTTAAGTCTAGGCATTTCACCATGACTAGAGGCTCCATCCCTAGGCTCCTGGGACCCACACAAAGCTTCTACAATCATCCAATTGAGGCTACCCCTCTTAGACCATTGTATTCAAAGCTAACCATAAACTAAGCTTCTTTTAATTATTCATGAATATAAAGTCATCTTAAGGGTGGTTTTTCAACTGTATGGATGTGTTCTACTAGTCAATACGAGCATTTTAAAAAAAAATCACTTAATTTCCTTGAGAATTGATTGAGATATTAGCGTTTTAAAATGGATGGTTTTTGGGTCCAGTTCATTTGGGACGATGACCCGTGACCTTCGGATGGATGGTGTATCGATCGGGTGGCCCTGATCGCGTTGGAGGGAGCACGGTCCAATAGGGGCGGGAATGAGCTGGCTGGTGGCGCCAATCAGGCAGCAACACATGGCATGTTTGACCCGTACAAGTTTGACATGGATAAGTTGAAAAATAGGAGCTTTTCTTATTTATTTAATCCCCAAAACTTTAAAAATACATAACTTTGTGTAGAAAAATCACAAAAATAAAATAAAAATACTTTTTTTGCTAAGTGAACAAAGGAAAACAACGTTGATCAAAATTTATGTCAATTTGATGAATATTTTTTTAAAAAAAAATTAATTAGTGTTAGGAGTATTTTAACTCTCCATGCATGTAGAATTATCACCATAGCTTGAATTTTAGGCATGTTGTAGCCTCTGTCAAGGAAAACATTTCCTAATTTTTCCAGGGTTATAGGAGACCTTTAAACAGTGATCTATATTTTTCAAGTTTATGCACATTATTTGCTTAATTTAATCATAATATTTAGCATGTTGCTTATGAAAATCCAACAAAATTTTGGAAGCTTTACTATAACCGGAGAACCTTTATAAAAAATTTTCATGAGTCAAGTCATTTAAAATGCACCTAATTTTCACAAACACTAAATCAGTAAGATAATTAATTTTTAAAAAAATATAAACAACAAAATGAGGTGATTTTTTATCTCTAGTGTTTTATAAGATCCATAAAACTTCCCATAAAAATTTCAAAGCATTTTGAGTACATTTGATAGTCTAAGTTGATTTTCCAAGTTAAATATCTTTTTTGTCACTTAAATGATTTTTCAAAAACAAAATATAACTAAAAAATTTATAAAAAATTTTTTTGGAGTTCTCTGTGATTAGGGGTATTTAATAAAAAAAAATGGTATTTAAAATAGAAACTTCATTTATAGCCTATTTTTAAATATTTAAAATAATTAAAAATTCATAAAAATCACAAAAATAATAAAATTCATGGAAATATTCTAAATTGTTTTCTAAGCACTTATAAATAATTGGGATACTTTTTGTGATTCTCTAAATAAAGATATTGAATTTTAAAGCTTAAAAATGATTTTTAAAGGCTAAAAATGAGTTTTCATTAAAATAATTCCAATAAATCAAATAAAATTCAAAAAAATATAAAATCTTCTTCTCTGAGTTTCTCTAACCTCAGGGAGACTTTTCAAAAATACAAAACTTAATTTTCTCCTTTTAAAATATTTTATTTCTAATAAATACCCAGAAATTAACATATTCTTAAAATTCAAATAAAATTCAAAAAATCATGAAACTTTGTCCAAAGGCTTCTCTGGTCTAGGTCTACTTTGAGAAAAAATTTCAAGAGATTAGGTGTCACATTGGTCAAGTTGGGAATTTTCTTTGAAAAATCCTATTTTTTTCATGAAAATAATTATATAAATAAATTAAATTTTGAAAAATCACATTTTCTCCGCTAATGTCTTAATTGACCTATAAATGAGGTAGAATAAAAATTTTAACATCATTTGAATTGAATTTGATAAATTATGAAGTCATAGAGCAACAGTGGCAAATGTGTAATTTTGGAAAATTATCCCTAGTTAACATTTAGGCTTAATTTAAAGAGGGAAATGGGTAACCTGTGATCTTAATTAATTTATTTGATGTTTGAAACACAAGGGGTTAATTGGTAGAAACCAACCTTACTTTCTTAATAAAGTTAATAAATTTCTAAATTATTAAAATTTAGAAGTTTATTAAAATAGAATGAATCCACGACTTAGGGGTATGACTTTTGAAGTCAATAATTATTCAATTTAATGCCCCTATTTTGATTTTAAATAAAATTTTGATCATGAATCATGACCACCTAAAGCTTAACATTTTCAAAACAAATTAAGACACTCACCTAGGTCTTAAGGGCTTAGTAGTGACTTATGTTAAATCAAGTTTCATTTAAATGAGGATTAAAAAAGCAAATATTGTTGAAAATTAAAACATCTTTTAAACACTACAAGTCCAATTAGGGTCAAAATTTTGTGAAGTGTTCCAACAACACTAACTTCACCCACATAATTCTTGATATGAATCACAAGTGATAAGTACCCTTTTTGTAGGGATAATTGAAACATCAATGTTCATTGAAAATTAGAGTGTTTTACAGGATAAATTATTAAGTAACATAATAAGTTTAAAAGAACTTGGGATTTTCCACCAGATAGTGAGAAAGTAGCACGGGCCTGCTTCTTTCTAGATATGTTGGATACCTCTGAGATCTAATAAACTTAATATGTTTTGTTTGATGAAATCATCCTTAATTAAACTCCTAAGGACCCTCCAGAATATGACATAGGGTTAGGAAAACAACCAAAACCTTACCTTTTGCCTCTATATAAATTGCTCTGACATGTATTTTAAGTTTCAGCTGGTGGAACGAGAAGACTCGCCAGGTACGCTTTTACAGTTTTCAGCGTTGTATTTCTTGTAATTTTATGCTATACTTTTGTGCTTATACAAATTTGCATGGAAAACTAAAACTATCAGGATAGCCACAAAATCAAAACCAAAACCAAAATTAAAATCAAACAAGATAAAATTCATCTCCACAACATTCAAAATATAAAATAACTCAAAATTTAACCACAAACATCACACAAAACTACAATTGCAACTAAACTAAGATGTCTCTATCGGATGATCGGGAATCCCTCGGAAGAAGTTAACCTACGGTTGCTAACGAGGCTTCCTATGGTCTAAATAAAATTATGGAACTCATTAAGTTGAGTTTAGTAAGTTCATTTGGACTAAGTGAATCCAATTGAAAATAGTGGTGTCGGAACGAGGGAACCGTAGGATCCTAACCGGTGTCGCTTTAATTAACTTTAATATGCCCCCATAAAATTTAAAGAACTTCAACCATGGGGCCACCTGATTTGACATTATAACTTGACACACTAGAAAACTCAAACTCGTCGCGGCAGGGGCTTGGAGCTAGCATGGTGGGCAGCAGGGCCATCTTCAACAGCAAAAACTGTCTTCCCCAGCTTAACCAATCTTCCTTTCTTAGACTTACAACAAAGCCATAGGACTTCAAGGTTGCTTGCGTATGCAACGTAAATCCTCACTTTATCTTTAGGCCTTTGTATAGCCCTGTTATACAATATAAGCCCTAACTCATTTTAGGATTCCAAGGTTTTCTTTTGTCATGACCTAAACCCTCACATCTTCTAGGCTATTTGTGTGATCTTTTCACATGAATGTAAGCCCTAACTAATAAAATTGGCAGGATGAAACACCTAAATATTTCTCCTCAAAATTGAAGCCAAACATTAGGATAGCTTGGGAAGTCACCGAGGTTCTCCTCTGGATCCATGACATCCCCTAGTTCTTCCTCCTTTGGAATCTACAATAAAATGTTCCAAATTTGAACCAATCCCCTTTCACACCTCTACATCCGATCTCATTGAAAAGTCCTACCATTTGAAACTCCTTAAAGATAATATTTCCTGATTTTTATCGAGAGTCTTCTTAGGTGACTTTGGTCATTTAAGATGTAATTTACTATAGGGGCTTTCTCTTATAAAAAGCATGCCGAACCGAACTTAATATAAACCCAATTTAATTCTTTATATTAAACAGGGGAACTTGTTGGCAAATATAAAGGTTTCATAGGCCAAACGAACATCAAATATTCCTTAGTTGATTTGATCGAACCCCACTCTCAAGTCTTGTGTTTATCCTTCGAGATAAATATAGGATTTGAGGTACAACGCTCTTTCATTTAAACTATGAAAAATATGGGGTCAGTTTGATTTCATATTTTTCTAAAACTAAATATATATGTAAATTAAAACGTCCTTCCGAAGCGGACGACGGGATTTCAATTCCGGTAACCGATAGCTTCTTGCGGGCAACTCCCGAAACCAAAAATAGCGCCGACACCTTTTTTATTGAAAATTCTTACTTCAATTTACTAAATATTTAGAAACATAAATATAGTTATCCAAAGTTAACCTCTAATACCAAAGGTCATGTTAAATTTAAAATTTTGAAAATATATTGAGGATAAATAAAATTAAGTTCTTTCTCTCTTTCTAAAAATGATTTTTCTTCTTCCCCCCCTCCCCCCCCAAACTTAAATTTTTAAAAGATTTTTACATGAAGAGCTTTAAAAATGAAGGGTAAGAGAAATCATTAAATACATAAAAAAATTTTTATACCTTTTGGAGTTTTTGCTTTTTTATCATAAATTTTAAAAATACTGCAGGTGCTAAATCAAAAACTACAAGGCTAAAAATATTAAATTGCACATAATACATATAAAATTTTCTGAGAAAGAGCTAATCACAAAACAGAACAAAGTACTAAAAATAACAAAAAAACTAAACTAAATTCTAAAAATGAAAAGAGTCTTCCATATTACGGTTTCACATAACATAATAAAAAAAAAGTCTAAACAACATCACAACATAAACAATATAACACACAGTACAAACATAAACAAACAAACAAAAATATCACTAGTNACAGTACAAACATAAACAAACAAACAAAAATATCACTAGTAAATATCGTCTTCATCTTCATCTACATCCAACTTCTGCTGTTGAAATGGAGTAAACATAGGGTGAACAGGGAACTAAACTGAATGTTCTCCCCTCAGGTATATAACTAAAGCATCATCATAAGCAGCAGCATACTCAATTTTTTTCCAATTCAAATCATCAGTGTGAGAATTTCTTGCTTCCATATTATGCATCCTATAATCCATCCTCAAAATATCTCCATGTTGTATCATCATCTGATCCAAAAGTTCTCTATTGTTGGGGTCACTAGAAGTAAATCCATGAGAGGTAGAAGGAATATCCATATAAGTAAAAGTAATATCTCTAGCCTTACTACCAGATCTTCATTCAACATGAGATTCATATGTCTTGATGTTTGCAGGCCCAATAGGTCTTTGAGGCTCAATCCTTTGCTCATCAGGTCTAAAATTAACTCTTGCCTACTCACAAAGTGTGTAAATAAGAGCAGGGTGGGCCAATCCACCAGAAGTCTCTCCCATAGTAAGAGATTGAGTGTTCGTATAAATAATATAGCCCACAATTATGTCCATAACTTGTTGAATACAATAGTTCAGGATGACTCTATCTTTACTCACCTCACTATGATGGTTTGTTGGAATCATTCTTCTAGAAATAAAATAATGTCAGGCCTTAGATATTACATTTAAACTAGTACGGGGAAAGTTAACTTTAACTCCATTTTTTATTTTCCAAGCCCCTTTCTCACTAGTCAGAAAAGAAATAACTTCATCTAAAGCCTGATCTGTAATATAAAAAGAATGATACTGGCATCTATACACATCTTCTACAGAATAAGACTCATTTATTTTCTTTGGAGTAAATTCTTCCCTTTTTCCACGAACAAATACATAATCATTAGAAGTTTTAGGAAGGTTGGCATAAAATTCCATTATAATCCCAACTATTGCATCGACAATAAAATGACAAAATTTTTCCCATTGTCGAGCAATAATCAAATGTTCAACTTCTCATCATGGATTTTTAAAACCTCAGTCCTAAATTACTTTCTTATTTTCACAAATGCTATGAATTCGAGCACTGGCTCTAAAGCTAAAAAATCTCTACTCGTCATATTCTACTTTCCTTTTGCTCGATCTAGGTGTCATAGGAGATCTAGAAAGTTTTGAAAATTTTGAATAAATTCTATAATTCCAAAAATCAAAATGTAAAACATTTTAAACTTCAAATCTCTATATAAGAGTTCATCAACAAATGATTTTTTGAAAAATTTCTCAAATTTTTTTTTCTTCATATTTTTGGATCCATGCAATGTGAGATAAATCCTTGGTGAAAATAAAAAATTTTTAGTTTAATGTGTAGCTCTTACCTAGAGAAGATGAAATCCAAAATCTTTTAGCCTCTAAATCGCCTCAAATCCTACCACAATTAAGCCATAGCCGCCCAAACCGAAGTTTGAAGATGACTTAAGCGTAAAAATTGTGGCCACAACAAAGATTACAAAATTTTTGAGGTTCACATCTGCTGTCGGGTCGAGGGCACCGTCAGTGCCAATTCCAGCGCCGTCGGCACCGATTACAGCGTCGCCGGCGCCTATTCCAGTGCCTTCGACGCTGAAGGACAAAAAATTTGATATTTTGATTTTTTTTTTAATTTTTTATTTCCTATCGATTTACTCCAAAAATTTTAGTATTTTAAATACAAATTTTTATCTAACAATAATTCACAAAACAAAACATTTCACCAACACAAATTTTCATAAACAACAACAAACTAATTTTTATATTTGAAAGTACACCTTTTACAAACACAATTTTTTTAATTATGCAATCACACATATTAAACAAACTAATTATAAATCAACGTCAAAATAAAGCCACAACACTGAACGGTGTCACAAAACTATACACACAATCAAATTTCAGAATTCTAAAGAAAAAAAAAAAACCAAACCAAATTAAATCCACACAATTACACTAAATATATATAATGTTCTAAAATAGATAGAGAATTTAAAGTCTTCAATTATTATACCTCTTCTTCAGTGCTTTCTCCTCCTCTGATATCTCCCATAGATTGGGAATGAACATATAAATTGTGGAATGATCAGTACGGGAATTGATCTGTTGAATTTTCTTTGATCCACCCATTTTCTTTAAACATCCGAACTAACCTTGCATCAAAATTTCCAGTGTCATCAAAATTTTCTTTCAATCTCCAATCTAGGTGATCAAAAAGGTATTTAAGGTCTCCTACTACATTCATAATACTCTGAAGTTCCCTTTCAATTTTCTTCAATTTCTTTTCCAAAGCAAGCGAACTTCCAACTGTTGGTGGTATTAATTGAGTTGAATCATGTGGAGATTGATCTATAATGGCTTATAATACTTTATTTTCATTTCCACAATAATTCTCATCTATAGGATTTATGGGCTCCCAAGCTAATAAAGTCTTTTCCCAACTTTCATATGGAACTTGGGCTTGACTACAAATTAAAATGATGGTAGATGGATGCCCAAGTCCATAAATTGGTCCATTTGTAAGGATACCCATGATAGATTTAAATATAATAGACCCTATGTCAATGGGTTTTTCCATTTAAATGCAGTAATTTAAAATAGCACATTCTTTAGTGACTCTACTAATTTTCATAGTATGGAGTAATTTTGCAGCAATAAAGAAATGCCAATGCTTGGAAATTGGATTAAGTAATGAAGTGGAGAAACTAACATATCCTTCATCTTGTATCTCCCACATATAACTATCATCCGTCAGAAGATTATACACGTTTTGCATCAAATCCAGTATAGGAATGAAATTTGTACAATGACAGATTGGAATGTTGTCTATCATATACAATTCATTAATCCTTGCAGGAGTAAATGGTACAGCCTTACCTCATACAAAGATAACACCTTGAGTAATTCCATGTAAATTTGCGTATAACTCTTTCACCACAGGTATGACAACCACAGACGTAGTGTAACATAGAACTTCCCAATGCCTTTGCAAAATGATTTTATCAATCGGACCAGCAGGATTGATCACTCCATGATTAACAAATCCTCTTTCCTTGATCAATCTTCTCTTCGTAATGACT
>NEWO01000783.1:157913-183470 GCA_003013225.1 Phalaenopsis aphrodite | reverse complement strand
TTTTGTTGAAAGCTCCATACCTAAAAGTTATTCTGGAATTGGAAGCCATGAAATCCAAAAAATAGGAATTTAGTAGGCATCCAAGGATGTTTCTAGGCCTTTTTAAACTTGTCTCAGTGGTTGTTATGAAGTGAAATCACGCCAAAACCTACCAAAAGTCATCTAAAACCATCCAACCGCACTTGGTGTCGTCGGTGCTCCCAATTGACGTTGCCAGTGCTGATTTCCGTTATCTAGGGCGACGTAGGCGCCAGTGGCCAAAATTGTGATTTTCATTTTTTTTTATTCAATTTGATTCCAAATTTTCCTCCAATACCAATATTTGACTTAATTTATAATAAATGCAATTATGTAGGATTATTATCTACTAATATATAGACACTTAACAAACTAAATAGTAATACATATCAATATAAGTATGGGTTTCCTCCCACAAAGCGATTGGTTTAACGTTGTCAGCCCGACATACCATTTGTTTTGCGGGTTGACTTAACACTAAAACTTCTTTAAATTGAGGTATGTGTCTTTCATAATAATGTTTCAAATGATGCCCATTAACTGTAAATATCATTCCAGTGTTAGGATCTTTAATAACAATTGTTCCATAATGATAGACTTTAATCACTTTAAATGGTCCTAACCATTTGGACTTTAGTTTTCCTAGATATAATCTCAATCTTATATTATATAGTGGAACCTCTTATCTAGGTTTAAATTTTTTCTTAACAATCTTCCGATCATGCCATATTTTCATTTTCTCTTTATAGATTTTTGCATTATCATATGCTTCATTTCTAAGCTCCTCATGTTCATTGAGTTGCAAAAACCTTTTCTCACCAGCATCCTTTAAATTAAAATTAAATTCTTTAATAGCCCAAAATGCTTTATGTTCCAATTCTACGAGAAAATGACATGCATTTAAGAAAATCAATCTACATGGGGGGAGTTTTATAAGCCGTTCTGTAGGCCCACAATGCAGTATCTAGTATAGCAGATGACCAAAGGAAAATATGTTGAGATTTTCATACCTCTTTTATACTTTTTTTAATGATATTGCACTTTAAAAAAAGGTATTTTTGATGTTTTGTTGCACGAATGATGAATTAGGGTCAATGGAGCAAAAAGATGCAAAAAGGAGCGAATTTGGAGCAAAAATGACAAAAATGTGGAGAATTGCACTAGGGCGCCCTCGAGGCCGCCGACGGTGAGATTTTCCCGAGGCTACAGGACAAATTTTCTAGAAGGCCGCCAACGGCGCCATCGAGGTCGTCGACGGTGGGATTGACGGTTGTGTGACATGTACAATGGATGAGGCCGGATTTTGGAGAGGTGCGTAAGCAGCTCTTGGGAAAACTCATCCACATCATTAAAGAGAACATTTCGGCCGAAAATAAGAGGAGAAGGAGAAAAGAAGACTTTTGGAGACCTGGAGGTTAGATAGGTTCCATTTGAGCTTGCTAGAGCGTGTAATTGTGATGAATTCTTTGAGAAATTGTACGAGTGGAGGGAAAGTGAGAAATTTCTTACTCCTTGCTAATTTGAAGAGGAATTCTATGTGCTGTAAAGAAAGGAAGAAATTCAGAGGAACTTCAAGGAGTGTTCTTGGGGACAAAATTAGAGATAAGTTATTTAATTGTTATAGTTTATATGGCTTTGATTTTATTTATGAATTCCAAGTTATGTTGTGCTTTCCCCATGAGTTCTGAGTAGTTTTCTCTGTCTTTCGTCTTTTCTAGAGATTTATGAAATGGTGATTTTAATTGGTGAAGCCATGAAAATGTTTAAGAAATTGTGATGATCTTTTCACTTTGATCGTAATTTACTTTCAATCTGGCCAATTCAATTGTAAAAATATGTTGAGTTTTACAACTAAAGTGAAGATTACATTCAAGATTCAGGGAGGCTAAAGCCCTTGGAAGTTGGGTAAAAATAAATAGGGAAATATTACTATCGGGCGTAGAATTGGAGATTTTAGAGTGATAGACTAAAATCCTTAATTCGGTCCTATCGTTTGGGTGCTGATGTGTAGATGTTAGCCCTCAGGTGAGGGGAACGTGGGAGCTCCAAAGTGAGAGCCGGTATCCTCCCAGCCTAGCCGTAGAATCAGTAACCAAGCATAGGATTAGTCAATGTTTTTTATGCCTTGACCAAAGGGTAAAGAATAGGTATACTCCTATTTTGCGCAATATAATTGAACTAATTCATTTTATCCATTCACTATAATTTCTTGGCAAGGAGAAGGATGCTTTCTTATATATTGAATATCACAACTAAATGTTATTCTCTCATTAGTTACTATCCAAAATTATCTACTTATTTCAATTGCCTATTAGTGACAGATAAGCAACTTGAACGTTGTTGTAGTTGAAGCATTACCTTTTATTAAATCTAAGTCCGTAGTATTCTATTTCTCCCATGTGGGATCGATATCTAGGACTCCATTAGAGCCCTATATTAATTGAGCGATACGTATACTTGCGTTGATAAATCGACTTTAACATTATTGAATATTATATCTATACATCTTTATTAAATCAAATATATATATATAAATATAAAGTCGCAGTCAAGTTTTTGGCATCATTGCTGGAATTTAAATCTTCTAGTAGCGTCATCAAATTCTTGTAATTGTTGATTTACAAAAAGGTCGGTCAGCAGACCAATCCAATTTATAAGGATTTACAACTTTTTCTAAAATGCATCTAATTTCACGATTCGATATTTCTGCTAGACCACTAGTTTGAGGATGATAAAAAGTAGAGAATATTTGCATTATATCATATTTCTTTATTAATTTTTTTATTCTCTTTTTCCTGAAATAAGATCCTCCATCAGTAATGATTACTCTCTATATTTCATAACTTGTAAAAATATTTTTAATTAAAAATTTAGAAACACTCTAAGTGTCACATCTAGGCACAATAATAGCTTCAATCAGCTTAAACATATAATCAACAACAAGTAATATATACAAATTATCAAATGAAGACATAAATGGTCCCATAAAGCCTAATCCCCACACATCAAAAATTTCAACTTCTAATGTGTAATTTAGAGGCATTTCATCTCTTCTGGAAATATTTCCTACTCGTTGACATATATTCATTAACATCTCTAAAAATAGTAGGCCAATAAAATCTAGCCTGCAAAATTTTATATGTAGTTCTATTTATTAAAAAATGTCCTCCAAATTTAGAATTATGGTATCTTTCAATTATCTATTGAGTTTCTTTCAGCATACCACGATACATGCATTTCATTAATACTTTATAAATGTTCATCAAGGAAATTTTATAAAATTTCTTTTGCAAAATCAGTTAATATTTCTATTTCTATTATAGACAAATGATCAGCTATTTGATTTTCATTTATCTTTCTATCTACCATGATAAAATCAAACTCTTGCAATTGAAGTATCCATTTAATTAATCTTTATTTAGCATCCTTCTTTTGCATCAAGTATTTAATAGCAGAATGATTTGTATGCACTATACATTTAGTTCCAAATAAATAAGATTTAAATTTATCAAAGGAATAAATATTAGCTAATAACTATCTTTCAATAGTAGTATAATTAATTTAAGCATTATTTAGAGTTTTACTAGCATAATATATAACTTTAAAAACTTTGTGGTGCATTTATCTTGATACAGCCCCAATAGCATAATCACTAACATCACACATTATTTTAAATGGTTTCTCCCAGTCAGGTGGTACAATTTAAGGTGCAGTGATTAATCTTTTCTTTAATAATTCAAATGCTGTTATGCATTCCTCATTAAAATCAAATTTTGTATCCTTTTCTAAAAGTTGGCATATGGGTTTTGTTATTTTTGAAAATTTTTTTATGTAGTGCTTGTAAAAACAAGCATGTCTTAGAAAACTTCTCACCCATTTAACATTATTTGGAGGTGGTAATTTTTCTATAACTTGGATTTTTGCATGATCACTTCCATGCCTTTTTCAGAAATTTTATGCCCAAGAACAATACCTCCTACAACAAAAAATTGACATTTTTCCCAATTTAAGGCTAGGTTGATTTTCTTACATATCTCTAAAACTTTTTCTAAACTATTAAGACATAACTCAAACGAAGTCCCAAATAAAGAAAAATCATCCATAAACACTTCCATTCCATGCTCTATAAAATTGCTAAAAATTGACATCATGCATCATTGAAATGTTGCAGGTGCATTGCATAGTCCAAAAGGCATTCTACGAAAAACAAATGTTCCATATGAGCTTGTAAATTTTGTTTTCTCTTGATCCTCTGGAGTAATTGGAATTTGGTGATATTTGGTATATACATCAAAAAAGCAATAATATTTTTTCCAAACCAATCTATCCAACATTTGATCTAGAAAGGGCAAAGGATAGTGATCTTTTCTAGTGGCCATATTTAGTTTTCTATAGTCAATACAAATTTGCCAACCAGTTACTTTTCTTATTGATATTAATTCATTTTTCTCATTTTCTTCAACAGTCACTCCTCCTTTCTTCGGAACACAGTGAATTGGGCTTACTCAAGCACTATCTGAAATAGGATATATAATTCCTGCATCTAACCACTTTAAAATCTCTTTTTTAACAACTTCTTTCATTATTGGGTTTAATATTCTCTGAGGACCTGATTTAGGTTCATACTGTTCATCTAATAAAATTCTATGCATACAAATTGAACGACTAATTCCTTTAATATCTGCTAAAGTCCATCCAAAAGCCTTTTTATACTTTTTCAACATCTCTATCAACTTTTGTTCCTAAATTTCAGTTAACTTAGAAGATATAATAACAGACAATGTAGATGACTCTCCTGAAAATACATATTTTAAATGGGCAGGTAATATCTTTAATTCAAGTTCAGGTGGTTTAATACTTGAAGGAATAAGATTTTTACTATCATTTTCCAGCAAGTCTAATGCTTCAAATTTGCCTTGAATATAATCTAAATCTTCTTCTTTTACTTCATCTTCAGTATAAAAAATTTCTCCTTACTTTAATTTATCTTCGAATTCATTCTTAAGCTAGTCATTACTTAGATAATCAGCTACTTCCATCCTAAAACGTTCATTATCTTTTTCTATTGCAGGATATTTCATAGCTTTTACTATATTAAATTTCACTTCTTGATTATTAACTATCATCATTAATTCTCCTTTTTGTACATCTATTACAGCTCTCCCTATTGCGAGAAATGGTCTCCCTAAAAAAATGGGAATCTCTTTATCTTTCTCCATATCCAATACTATAAAGTCTACAGGAAAAATAAATTTATCCACTTTTACTAGCACATTTTCTATAACTACTTTTGGATAAGTTATTGATCGATCAGCTAACTGAAGAGTTACAGTAGTAGGGGAAATTTCTCCCAAATCTAAACGTTTAAAACTTGATAAAGACATAAGATTGATACTTGCTCCTAAATCACATAAAGCTTTTTCGTAAAACTTTTCTCCAATTGCACTAGGTATAGTAAAACTAGCAAGATCTTTTAATTTTTTAGGAAGCTTTTTCTGAATAATTGCACTACACTCTTCACTAAGTGCAACGGTCTCATGATTTGTAAACTTCCTTTGCTTGTTTAATACATCCTTCATAAATTTAGCATAACTTGGCATTTGTTCTAAATCTTTAACAAAAGGAACATTTATTGTTAAGTTCTTAAGGATTTCCAAAAATTTTGTAAATTATTTATCTTTATTCTTTTATTTCAGTCATTGAGAAAATAGAGGTAATGGTTTTTCTACGGGACTCTGTGTTTGTTCATTTTCCTATTGATAATTTTCCATTTCTTCCTTTTCTTCATCAACTTCAATTTCTCTTTGGATCCTTGCTTCAACTTCTTTTCCACTTCGTAATTCAATAGCTTTAATTTACTCTTTATTTTGATCTTTTAGATTAACTTCCACAGTACTTGGAAGAATTCCAGAAGGTCTATAACTAAGTGTAGTAGCAATATGTCCTAATTGATTTTCAATATTTCTAATAGCAGCCCTTGATTCTGTATTTGATTTCCCATAATCAACATTACTTCTTCCATCTTTAACTTCTTTTCCTTAACTTATGGGTTAGGGTTGGAGTTAAATCTCGGAGGATAATAAGGTCGAAAATTAGGATTTCCTTGATTGTTCAAATTTTTGGATGGATTCACCAAATTATTATAATTATTCCAACTAAAATTATGGTGATTTTTCCAATTAAGGTTAAAATAGTTATAATAGGGTTTGTTATTTCAATTATTTATAGCGTTTAAAGTTTCATAAGATGATTGAGTATTAATAATCTGTCCTAGTGAATTCTCCTCTAATACTAGGGGTACTTGAGAATAATTCATTGATCAATCTTTTTAGAAATAGCAGCAATTTGAGATGCCAAAAAAGACATTGCATCAGAATCATGAATACTAGCTACTCTCTTATGATTTACTCTTTCAGAGAGCCAATGAAAATTATTAGTCGTCATTTCTACAATTAAAGAATATGCTTCATCAAAAGGTTTTGACATTAATGAACCACCCACGGTAGCATCTATAATTGACCTCAGTGATCCTAGTAATCCATTGTAAAATGTTTGAATAACCAATCTGGTAAAGCTTGATTTGGACACTTCTTTAGAAGATCTTTAAATCTTTCCCAGACTTCATATATCGATTCCCTTTCAAACTGACAAAAAGATGTAATATCATTTCTAAGCTTAGCGGTTTTCGAGGGTGGAAAATATTTAGCCAAGAATTTTTGTGATAGTTCTCCCCAAGTTCTAATAGATCCTGGTGCTAACAAATTTAACTAAGCCTTGACTTTATCCCTTAATGAAAAAGGAAACATTCTAAGCCTAACAACATCATTAGACACTCCGTCATATTTAAATGTAGCACAAATTTCAAGAAAACTAGTAAGATGTAATTTAGGATCTTCAGTAGGTGATCTTCCAAACTGATTATTTTGTACCATTTGGATAATAGCAGGTTTAAGCTCAAAAGAAATAGCAACAACATCAATATTTTGAATACTCAAGTGAAGTTTATCTACTGTCGGATTCGCATAATTATTTAAAGGTCTTTGACGATTTTCATTTATTGGATTATCTAAGTTATTTGCGATTTCTTGCAAATTTTTAATTTCTCTTTGTTGTTTTCAAATTTTTTTAGTGTTACGTTCTAACTCTGAATCTTAAGGTACCAAACCTTCAGATCCAAAATTTTGCATAAACAAATAAAGCAAGCAAAGTATAACACTCTAATAAAAATTTTTCTTTTTGGATTTTTAATTTTTTTAATTTTTTTAATAATAAAATTTTTAATGGTATATATATTGTCTCTAAATTTCCTAATTTATAAAAACTATTTAATTCAATTGTTACCTTCCCCGGCAACGGTGCCAAAAACTTCATCCGACTTTTTATTCCGATAGATTGTGTAAAGTTTAATTAATAATAATTAATTAATATTCAGATTCCTCTCAAGTATACATATCGTTATCAAGTAATGATGGACTTTCTATTTAAGGTCCAAATATCGAACGTACGGGGAAGGCTTAAATTGGAAATGACAAATTTGCTAGGAAATTCACAAAAAGTTGATTGAAATCACTGTCACTAATTTCAATGCTTGAGATGTAACCAAAATTAAATTTTTAAACTATTATCAAATCAAATATACAAAATTTAAAATAGTAAATATTAATCTATTAACTATGTATATGTAACGAAGATTCTTATGTGAAAAAGCATTCTTCGCACTACAATGAGGCTATAGTAAAATTAGATGAGATAAATGTTCATAATATATATTGTGCAAAATACGAGAAATTTTAATTCTCTACCCTGATATAGTGCATAAAAAATTATTGGCTAATCTCAGAGTTTAGTTCTTAAATTTGTGGCTAGGCTAGGAGGATACCGACTCCTACTCCAGAGCTCCTACTTCCATTCACTTGAAGGCTAGCTTTCGCTTCAGTTTTTAAACATTAAGATTAAATTGAAGATTTTAGTTTGTCACCCTAAGGGTTCTCCAATTATACACCCAACAAAAAATATTTCTCTATTTATTTGCACTTAATTCCATAAACAATGTTCTCCTTCATGGAATCAAATGTGATACTTACTCTGTTGTAGAACTCATACTCTATTTCTCAGATTATATGTTTTACAACACATTTTAACAATTCAATTGGCCATATTGAAAAGTAAATTAAGTTCGAAGTTGAAAAATCATCATAATTTATTTTATAATTTAATATTGGCAAATGCACATTATCTCTTCATTTCACAATATCTCAGAGTAGGGAGAAAGATAGAAGTAACCACTCAGACTTCATGAGAAAGAAATCACAAAACACAAATTTCATATTAAAAAGAAAGTTCACACAACACTGATAAAAAACAATACTTATCTGAAAATTCTTTCCGAAAGCAAATCCTTTGTAGTCTTTCCTTAGAAATGCTGGAAGAAGATATCTCTCACTTTTCTCCTTCTACAACACTTTTACAGAAAATTTCGCACTAAATCTGACCACCAAAACTCTAAACTATGAAAGAAAAATCACTAATTGACTCCAATATAGAAGTGGAATGGAATGATGTGGTGCAAAAAAATGTAAGTAGAAAAGTGAAAAACGTAGAGGAGCACTTTTTCTGATGAAATTCGGCCCAAATAGAGCCCATGGTCGGTTCTCCAAGAGGTGCATCCAAAAGCTCTTCAAAAAACTAATCAAATACATTGAACCTTCTAGAAACGGGGTTTGCACTACCTTAGGCGCCGTCGGCGCTGGTATGGCGACGTCGGTGCTGAGTAAAAAATCTCTACGTTAATTCGTTCTGCGCCGTCGGCTCTACCCTCGACGCTGTCGGTGCTGAGTATTTCTTCAAAAATGTCATTTTGACTCTAAATTTCATTCTTTTTGCTTTCTTTCTATTTTAAGTCCTAAAAATCAATAAACTGCAAGAAAATATCAAAATACCGTCCATTAAAGTGCAATGTCATCAAAAATAGGTATAAAATATGGGTCTAAAAATGCATATATTTTTGGTGTATCACAAGCCCAACTTTAATTATGTCTATAAGATCCTTACCGACTTAGGTTTGCCCTTACGAGCATCAACTCACATAACTCTTAAATAAAACATCAAGTTAATATTTGAAGTATCCCATTCTTGGGACATTTAAAATATTGAGGTTTACTGAGCCATAGGGTAGTTAAATCCACTAAATCTTAATTTAAATTTGGTTGATTAACTGAAAAATATAATAAGTTCAAATGGACTCAAAACCTTTCGGAAGGTTTTAGAAGTTATTTAGGGCTATTCCCCAAACACTTTTACGATATTTTGGATATTATGAAGGACAATTGAACTTATTATACTTTCTTCTAAAAAATCATCACTTAAAACTTTAGGGACCCACCAAGTTATGCCTCGGGACTTGATAATTCACCTAAATCAATAAAAATACCCTACACTACTTATATTATATTAATTAACCCAATGATCAAGGATTTAAGCCTTCCTTAAGGTATTTAAATTCTTGTGAGTATCTGGGGATATTTGTTTTTGCCACATATGCACCATCGACCTTTTGTAAGTCTGAGGTCTTGGTGGATAGAGCAATGACGATGATACTGATGTGTGCTAAAATGAGAGATACGATGTGTGATTTTAGAATAGTATATCCGATGGTACTATTTGAAGACTCTTGAGAAATGATTGCCCCGATACTCTTATGTTGTTTTTAGTCCTAGCTTGATTAGATTGATTAATCTGTGGACTGCACCACTCCACAAAAATATCTTAAATAAAACTTGTCATTTAAGCCTTTTCAACCTTAGACTTTAGGAGTGCTACTTTGACAAAGAGCGTAGATCAAACCTCGTGGGCAGAATGACGAGGAAGTACAGAAGAACAACTACAAGAGAGCAAACGAATCTAAAACAGAAATCTTTTCTTCGGGTTAAATAATAAGTCATAGGACTTCGAGATTATTTTCGTAGTGCAACATAAATCCTTTTCTTATCTTTAGACATTTGCACAATCATGTTGTGCATTTAAACCCTAACTCACCATAGGCTTTGAGGTTGTCATAATATCTCTCCAAAATTGAAGCCTAACCACTGGATAGCTTGGCAGGTCACTGAGGTTCTCCTCAGGATTTGTGTCATCCTCTAGTTTTTTTTTTCTTTGGATTCGATAATAATTGTTCCAAACTTGAGCCTTGCTCATTTAACACTCTTTTGTCCAACCTTTAAAAGTCCTACCCTTTGAAATTCTTGAAGACAATACTTTTTGATCTAAATCAAGAGTTTTCATAAATAACCTCAATCATTTAAGACGTAACTATAGAGGCTGGCCCTTATAAAAAACTTGAGAACTCAACTTAATATAAACCTTATCAAATCTTTTATATTAGATAAGGGATTTTGTCAGTCAAAATAAATGGTTTCATAGACTAGAATAGATGTCATAGATTTTTTAGTTGATTTAATCGAGCCTGATTTGCAAGTAATGTGTCTATTCAATGAGAAAGATGCATAGCTTGCGATGTTAGGATTGTTTATTTAAATTATTGCATTTATAAAATCAGTTCGATCTCATATTTTCAAAATTAAAATACTTCTATCAAAATTATATATATATTAAATTAAAATACACCCTCCCATAAAGATAACCAATAAATATTCATTCCATTTCATGAATAAATTGTTACAAAATTAACTTTAAATTTTATATACTTTACAAGTAAACAAAGTATAAATGAATCAAGGGTGTGTCGGGTTGGAGGACACCCATCCCCTCCCACCCAACATCATCTGTAGTGTTGTTGTCCTCTGTCTGATCTTCCTCCACTTCTTCTGGCACCGAGCCAAAAAGGAACTAAGCAAATTCTTCCCAAGTCCAAAAATTTATGTGGATAGGCAAAGAGAGGTTTTTATCTTGCTCTTATTGTCTATCTTTAGCATAACAAATTCTTCCAAGCAAGACACGAGCTTTACATAAACAAATTGATTGATCACCAGCTTGGTCTTTACTCAGAGGTGCTTACCCTAAGCAGAAAAAAATTCAAACTCTATATTCATCATTGCCATTATACTATTTAGATTTTTATTCTTCTTTTAGCAGACTAACAGTAATTCTAACACATTGTAAACCTCTACCTCAACTTGATCTAGTAGCCTCTTATCCAATACGTCTGCTTGTCAGCATCGTATAGTCATTTTTTAGTGGCCTTCACTCTTTCCTTCACAAGCTTGACCTTTTCCTAAACCTTATATGATCTCTGCTCTTATGTCAAAAAAATTGTGTATATTGGAATTGGAAGGCCTCAAAAGCTATTTTTTGATACTGATTAACAGATTGGCATAGGCTCATGATACGATGCTCTCAAAGATACTCCTCAAATTTGATTGATTTGAAGATGTCCCCAATTATTGTGGCATATAGAGCTGCAACTAGAGAGTCCGAGTACTAGTTCATCTTCATATTGATCGGTGCATACCAATTATCCTTGATTGTTGATATTTTTTACTCTCCTTTGCATAGAGAACCACACACAAGCATAACCCTTATATTTTTTTTCAGGAGGAAGGGGTGGTGAGGTACTCAAGCCGGTCATGCAGAGCCTTTTCCTTATGACAACAAATTCCTTCTTCACAGGCGATAAGTTAAGGCTCTTATTTAGGCTTTGAATTTGGTTCAAAAGGAGCCACTAGAGAAGCCTAATGAGCTTTTCCCCTTTCTGACAGCATATTAAAACTAGTAATAGCTAGCTGATGGGCACCATCCTTGCTTCTGGCTTCTTTACCAAAGCCTCCTCCTCTACTCCACTTTCTTCTAAATGGCTTAGTTCAGGGTCCCGACGATGTACTCCGGAAGGAAATACACCTACAAAAGAATTGTTAGCCTTTCTCTTAATGAGAGTCAACTAGCCAATAAAGACCCTTTGAATTTTAACTGAAGACATAGATATAGAAAAAATAAAATTCATAAATTTAATGTTTTTTTCTAATGCGTGGCACTACCGGAACCATGCTCCATCCCACTGCAACCTTTAAGCAAATAGTTTTTGCCAAGGTGATCTTCTAGGTGGCTCAAATGGAAGCCTCTAACTATCTCTTGGCCTTCTAATAATTAGAAACAAAAGCACTGTATTCATTTGGCCTAACTTCTCTTGATAGATTGCTCTGTTGATATATAGCAGATGGTAGGTGTAATTGTATCGAAAGTTTCCTTACATTGAAAGTGAGTCCTTCATCTTGGGCTCGATCCATTGATTTCTTCTTCTACTTCTATAAACCTCTGTTAGAACAATATCGATTCCATAATCCTATGAAGAGGATCTAAGACGAAAGTGCAGCATCTGATCCTAAATCTTATTTTCCAAAAAGAGTTATTATAACTTGCAGGAAAAAAAACATTACAAATAACCATCAAGTTTGACCCAGATCAAAAATATGAAAGTAAATTTTTTCTTTGACCAGGTGACACCCACTCAGAGGCAGAAAATGATATAAGCTATTATGAAAAGATGATATAAGTCATTATGACAATGGTGGAGTTAGACTTAATATGGATAGGGATAACTCTACAATGATTGAAATCCACTAGAAGTTTGTTGCAGAATTGCAGCCTCATACAAAACTTGAGATGGTCTCGAAAAAGAAGACAAGATCATTCCCAAACCTGTTGGAGCATCGGTCATTCCCTTTAATAGCTTGAAGCTCTATGGAGGGGTCAAAGTCGTAGAAATTATTTAAGTGGGCCACCAAGCCCAATGACAGAGTCGAACTATCAGTGACGACAACCGATCCAATGAGCAGAGGAGAGTATCTGAGAGCCATCTAAACAAAAGAAAGGGAAGCATAAAATCAAGAAAAGCAAAGTGAAGATAAGTTAGATAGCATAATGCCTGAGCAAACTCATAGCTTTTATATGTAATGTAACAAAGGACGCAAAACTATCACACAGAATCGTATATTGATTTTGAGAACATGTCACCACATCAATAGAGAATTCTAAGAAAAATAAAATAAAAATTTTATTTTAAACATATGTGAATTACACCAGTAAACTATTTTGAGAGAAAACACTATAAAATTGGTTCATCTACTGCTTCGACAGAGAAAAGACCTCATCGAGGTAGCTTCTTATATAAAACCTCTTCCTACTCAAATTTGAACCTATTTATAATATTTGATTCATCTAAGATCCATTTTATAGAGCATGTCTCTCGAACCTACATCAGCTCTAGTCGAAGGGTTGCCAACTCCTTTCGCAGCCCACGTATCTCTTAATCTTGCTTAATTATAGTCCTCTGTGCATATGAGCTCTTCATCTCATCTAGATGGTATGAAAATGATTTGAAGAACATTTATCAACCAACAGTTGCTTCCTTACAAAATTTAAAGGGCCCTGGTCGAGTGTTGAACACAATCTCCTCTCTTTTGGTCGATTCTGAGGGTGCTTCAACTAGTGTCAAGGTTGGAACCCCTTATCAGCATCCCTTGAAGGTGAATCATCAAACAGAATTTGATCAACTAAACAAAAAAATATAATATAAGCTAAGGGAAAAAAATTAACATAACTAGAAAGTTTGAATCTCCTTGTACCAAGAAGTTGATCTAGGTTAGACCATCCAAACAACACACCGCTCTCACCAAGTAAATTTTCCAATGGGTATAATAGGAGATTTCCCAAAACATATCTCGAGTAGATCAAACTATACAGGTGTTAGAAAAGTAAAACTAAGGAGGACCCACCAGTAGAAGACTAGAAGTCCCATTTATCTAACCAAGCTTTATAGTCTGAACCAAAGACAAAGTAAAAGCAGATCAGTTGCTATCTGACGCTTAGTCCAGAAGACAAAAAAAAAAAACGTCTAGATGTTATCAGTCATTTCAAGGACACCATAGAGGGTCCTTATTAGCATTCTAGAGGCAAATATGTCACAAGAAGTTTAAATTATCCCTTCGGCTTTTATTGTTGGGGAGTAAGCTGCCTATCGAATTATGGTGATTTGTCATCTGCCCAATCGCCTAGCAAAACTCAGCCAACATGAACACCTCACCAAGGATTGACGGTCGAGCGTCAGAGTAGATAACCCGATCGGCAAGGCTATGTCAGTCGAGTCAATCTATCCACCTGAAGTCAATCGAGTCCCGATCGACATCCTTGCACTAACATGACAAACAAGTGGGAATTATTGAGCCAAGGCTCACCAAGCTTAGCCGACCGACTGAAAGAGACATTGAGCCCTAGGCCCATACATGTAAAATACCTAAAATATCTTGTAATATCACATTAAAGCAGGGGCAAACTTGTAACTTCACATATTGTACCCGTATCATATAAATATGAGATCATTTTATGAGAAATTAGTTAACCAAAAAAGTCATTTTATTGCTCATTACTATGCACTTCTCTCTCTCTCCCTCTCTCTCATATCTTATGCTCTAACACTTGAAAATACATAAATATATATATAGCATTTAATATATATCTTTGTTTGATTTTTAAATAATTGATATTTATTTTAAAAAATAGTAAGAAAGATCTTATGTTTTGGATACATTGATGTCCGCATGTTCAAACTTCAAACACCTGGACTTCTTTATTTTATTTTTATTTTTATGTTTTAATTTTCCATTGACTATAAGCCGCACGAGCCACACCAACTTCGTTTGGCGTGTGCTGACTTCGTCAGCGATTTTCATTGGAGGACTAATTCTAAGTTATATACCCGAGTCAACAAGAAAACATTAATTTCCATGAAGTCTCCCTAACTTTACCACTGTAGCACCCTTAGCCCTCTCCTATAAATAATCTGGAGCAATTCCAAAAGTAACCAACAATCCCATTATCGAAACAGCCCAACTCAGATCTTTTACGCCAAGTCATATCTTTTACGCAAGTCAGAGTCATCCTCTTTTGAAAGCTTCTAAACTTGCAAGACGATAGCAATGAGTCTACGAGGCATTCGGGCGCTTTTGCTCGTCATCGTTGTCCTTTACGTCGTCGCTGTGGCGAGCATGCAGAGTGCTGCTGCTCTGCGTCCGATACCGGAGGAGCCCGACGGAACTAAGAATATTGGAGTGGGGCTAAGTTTGTATGAGCAGGCGAAGGAAGTTATGACTTTGTGGATGGGCAGGTTGCCATCGGGGCCCAGCGCTGGAGGTGATGGGCACTAACTGAACGTTTCGGCTGCAGTAGAAATAGAGCTGGGTTAGATATAAGGATTTGGGAATAGGGAATTATTCATACGATCATTCATTTATTTGTATATTTCCGCATTAAGCGATTTCAAATAGTGTGTAAAAATTCTCTCTTGAAATATAAGTTTTTATGCCAATAAAATAATTATCTTGTGAATATTTATGACGATTGAATGAGTGCTCAATTTGATTCTTCGGGCTTAATTGATGATTAGATAAGCTCAAAAATTGCTCATAAGCAACTAAACTGCGGTTTTCTGCAGCACTATATAACAGCGGTTAACAATTGAATGTGCCCGAATTGATTCACTCGACTTAATTGATGTTTAGACAAGGTCGAAATAGTCCTTCACAAGCAATTTAAAAATGCAATTTTGTCAACACTATATAAAGCGGTCAAAAATCGTTTGATGGTACTTCTTACGAACAGGTTTACGAGTTGACAAAACAAAAAATAAAATAAAATGGCCAGTGAACAGTCTTACATCAATTGTTAAAACCAATAGCGAAGAGCTTCACGAGAAAGTTTATTGTTTTTGACTTTTCAAGATAGTCGATAGTCTGAAAAACCAATAGCGAAGAGCTTCACGAGAAAGTTTATTGCTTTTGACTTTTCTAGATGGTCGATAGTCTTAAAAAAAAAAATTAAAATGGCCTAAGGGTTCGTTTGGGGCAACTGCAGCTTATCCAACTTATCTTAGTTATCTGGCGATAAGCAGTTGATCCGGATAATCTGTCTGTCTGTTTGGTTTGTGCGTTTTGAGAACAGCTGATTCTGAATAAATAACCAAACTGCCCCTGTTCTAGATAAGCTGCAGCTGTTTGGTTTATGCGTTTTATAGACAGCTTATTTGAAACTTTTTTTTTACAAATTTTTAATAACATTCTTAATGCAATCATGAAGGGGAGAATGGGAAGTATAAAGCACATGAAAATATTTCACTAAAATGTCATCTAATGAGTTTATTCTCATTTCATAAATGGTCATAACAAAGAAATAGCAAAAGTGGGGGAAGAATAAAAATGTATTCGGGCTTTACATAACAACTTTCAAATTTTTTCAAATTTCTACATAGTAAACTGCATAATAACTGCACAGTAAAGCCAATAAGCCCCAAAACATTGGTTCATCGTATGTAACAACCGCACTGTAAATCCCAAAAACATTGGTTCATCGTATTTAACAACTGCACTGTTAAATCCCAAAACATTTAGCATATGTAACAATCGCATTGTAAATCCCAACAACCCCAAAACATAGTTTCATCGTTTTAACAGAAAAGTAAGATCAAATGCATGGATATACCGATCTAAAAACGAGTAGGATGCTACTAGTAGAAATCCCAAAAACCTCTAATCAAAGTACCCAAAACCAGACCCACCTCTCTCATGGCAAGTCCTTCCCGTGGACATCTTCTTCTCCCTATTCCGAACGGAATCATCTTCCCCTCCCCCGCCCTGAACTTTACTTTTTTCAAGAAATCTTTCAGGAAGAAACAATAATCGAAAAACTTTAACGAAAAGGCATCACAAAAAAATCTAAATGCTATTTTCGGCCCACCATAGATAACCAAATTCGTGCATACAAAACTCTTGATTCTTACGGTAACCAAAGACAACAACTTACAGAATGATCGAATCAAATGGGAGAAGAGGAATGAAAGTGTTAAATCTTATCAGAGCGTGACAGTAGGGCGTAATAGATATAGATCTCCTCTTTTCAAAGCAAGAAATGTTACGGTTCGAAATGGGAAAATCAAGCGAGGAACGTTAAATACGGAAAGCGGATGAGGCGGAGGGGAAGTAATGTAAAAACCCTTCGAAATGCTTGATCGGGGTACATTAGGTGCAGACCGCGGTACTGTAGAAAGAAGATTGTGCGTTTTACGAGGGGCACCCGAAACGCTCGAACCAAACTGAATGGCTGCTTTTTCAAAATGCACAATCCGTAAATAATCCTCCCCAAACGAACCCTAAGCTTTTTGTTGAGCACCTTTATGAAGGAAGCCCAATCCCGATCACTTTTATTTGATCTGCCTCCTAACCAGACTTTGACCAATCTGCCCTCGATTCTTCTTTGTTGTTGAGTTATCTTTAGCTGATCGTGAGAAGTTGTGGTTAGGATTTCAATTTAGCTTGGTCACGATCAACCTTCTCCATTACCTAATAAGCCTTGCAGGCAAGCCCTTCTATTGTATTATCACAAACATCTTGTTGTAAACCCCAGCACTACTGCCAATTTAGGTATAAATTATTAATGCAAAATTCTATGTTCTATTTTTATTATTCTAGTTCATCTATTGTTTGGCATGTAAAAATTTTCATAAATGAAGTAAAGGGGGATTTACATATTGTGCAACCTAAAATTAGGCATTGCTAAGCAAGAAGAATCACCACCAAAAACTCGCTAAGCACTATGGAGACGTTGAGGTGATCACTTGAGCCGACCAATCAACTATTCTTGACCAGCCAAACTAGGGAGGCCAACCTCACTCTGTCGGCTCACTGGGGTAGGGACCTTCATTCGGTTTGCCCAATCCACCCGACCATTCTAAATTGGTCGGCCACCGGACCACCGGGTCTACTCTGATCGTCCAACCTGAGCAAAGGGGCAACTTAGGTAGATAATCAAGTCCAGCAGATCCCAATGACAGACACACTTCAAGAGGACCAATCCATGTGGGGCAAAGACTAAGGTATCCCTCGTGTTCAACTTTATAATGGGAGCATTTATGTAATCTCCTCATCCTCTTCAATTGTCTTTATAAAGAAAGGACCTCTTTGATGTAAAATGGGTTATTTTAGCCTCTATCAATCTCCCCTTTGTGTAGGGATTTTGCTTCTCATCTCTCTCACTTGTAAAATATACTTGTGTGGAATAAAAGGGGCTACAGAGCCCAGGAACAAACCTTATTTGCTTCTTGACGCAGCAATCCTCTCTCCCTTTCTCACTCATTTTTTCTCCACCCCTATAATTCGGCTCAATCCGTTGGTCACGTACCAAATGATAGAATTGGTTTCAACACACAAAAATATGTGTTGAATGCGGAATGTGCCACCAACAAGACAAACAATCATTTGGATTTGAGATAAGCAAATGATAGGGAAACAATAAATCAAATAAAAGAAGAAAAAAGAAACACAATAGGAAAAAGTGCGATAATCAATGGCAAAACCAACGATTTAGATTTTTTTTAGTAAAAATGTTCTATTTTTTTATGGTTTTATGATGGCTTATATGTTGAGTTATTTCTAACGGCATAGTAATAGGAAATACCGTTGCTTATCAATGGTAGATTAGTTTCCAACAATTTTTATTATAACTGACATATTTCATCATTTTTTATAAGCATACAATAAAAGTCAGTCATATATCTTTGATTATTTAAGAACTCATCATTTGGCTGAGTGTTAACTGATTAGTGTTTTTGGTAACCGACGTTCAATGCCATTTGCATTAATGTTAATAACTTATGGATTTGAAGACATTTGTAAACCGTAAAAAAGAATCCTTTTTACCATTAAAATTCGCCACGCCCATGAACATGCTCTAATCCCTATCCCCCTCAATTGCTTTCTCCCTCTTATAACCCTCCCCTCCCCTCCCCTCTCCCGAAAACTCTGTTGTCCTGGTAACTCCAGCTCCGGCAATTCGGCTTCAATGCTCTAACATTAATCTCGATACTGAAAGGTATAGTTAATGGAGATTTAGAAGGGGATGTTATTAGTAGAATTCTATTTTTTTGGTTGGAGTGGAGGAAAACTTTGAGTTTATTGTGATAGAAAAGTATCACTTAGACTAAATGGAAATTTTTTTAAGATGATGGTGAGACCTGATACACTCTATGGCATGGAATGTTGGCCTTTAAAAGAGAAGCATAAATTTAAGGAAAGTGTTACCAAGATGAGAATGCTTAGGTGGATGAGTGGATTTACCCTTACATATAAAATGTGAAATGAATATTTTGTGAAATGATTAGTTTAGCTCATATGGAAAAAAAAATATTTGAGAGAAATGTCTTGGATGGTTTGATGAGCCGATTAGGAGAGTAAATGTTTTAGATTCGACTTATGTTAAGCAAGGTAGAGGCAGACAACCTACAAAGACTTTAGCATATTGTATAAAAGATGATCTTAATTTATTAGACTTAAAATGAAAGTATCATACTCCTACTGAACTCACTTTTGGTTGAGGTCTAGTCTCTTCCTTAGAAGCCTAGGATCCAGCCATAAGACTTTCCTATTGACTATCCTAGAGGACTAGTGATAGCACTCTTGATGAACTCAAAATATATGCATTTTTAGACCTATATTTTATGCCCATTTTTGGTGATATTGAATGTTAAAGGAAGATATTTTTCATGTTTTCTTTCAGGTTGTTGATATTTGGGACTTGAAGTAGAAAGGAAGCAAGAAGAAAGCAAAAAGGATGGAATTTGGAGCAAAGAAATAAAGATTTGGAAGAATTACTCAGTGTCGACGACAACAGAAGGATGTCAGACGGTGCAGACCTAAAGAAAGGATGAAAAACAAGAGTCAATGTCGATGGCGCCAGACTGGGCACCGATGGCACTATTTGACAGAGAATTAGGAATTAATTAGTGGAGCACTAGCGTTGACGACGCTAGAATGGATGTTGATGACGCTTATGTTGGTGGAAGCCCAATTTCTAGAAGATTCGAAGAATTTAGACATTTTTTGAAGAGTTTTTGGATGCATCTACTGGAGAACTGACCAAGGCTCTATTTAGGGCCGAAATTTGACCAGAACCCCCCCACCCATTCGCACCATTTCAACTTCTTCCACTCAATTCAGTTTTCCTCTTCACACACCTACATTCCAAGCAATTCCACACCATTAGTTAGTTATTATTTTTATAGTTTTAAGTTTTTGTGGTGAATTTAAGTGTGAGTTCTTCTCTAAGAAGTGTTGGAGAGGAAGAGAAGTGAGAGATTTCTTTTTCCTACATTTTCTAAGAGAGGCTGGAAAGGATTTGCTTTGAGAAAGAGTTTCAGATAAGTGTTGTTTGTCTATTGTTTTTGTATGAATTTTCTTTTATATATGAAATTTGTGTTTTAATGTATCTTGCTCATGAAGTCTGAGTAGCTACCTTTATCTTTCTCTTTATTCTGTGATTTGGTGAAATGAAGAGATAATGTGGATGTGCCAATGATAAATCTTAAAATAAATTGTGATGGTTTTTCAACTCCGCTTTTAGTTTACTTTTCGATCTGGTCAATTGAGTTGTTAAAATATGTTGTAAAATATTTGATCCGAGAAATGGAGTATGAGTTCTACAACAGAGTGAGAATCACATTTAAGTCCAAGAAGGAGTATTTTATTCATGGAATAAAGTGCAAATAAATAGGGAAATATACTTTATTGGGTGTAGAATTGGAGATTTCTTGGGTGACAGACTAAAAATCCCCAATTTGATCTTAGTGTTTAAAACTTAAAGCGAGAGTTAACCTTCAGGCGAAGGGAAGTGGGAGCTCTAGAGTGGTACCAGTATCCTCCTAGCCTAGCAAAGGATTTAAGGACTAAACCTAAGGTTAGCCAATAATTTTCTATAACAATGAATTAGGGTAGAAATTTATAATTGCTCCTATTTGGCACAATACATATTTAAACCATTTATCTCATCTCATCTCATCTCACCAAAAACTCATTATAGTGGGAAAAATGCTTTTTCATATTAGAAAACTTCATCACATAAGCATAGTTTATTAGTTATTAATTTTAAAACATGCATTTAAATTCTGCTAGTAGTAAATAATTTAGCTTTGATAGTAACTTAAACATTCAAAATTAGTGATAGTAATTTCGTTTGATTTCTATAAATTTTCTAATTAATTTTTCATTTCAAATTTAAACCTTCCCCATGAGATCAATATTTGGGACTTAAACAAAAAGTCTTATACTCTTTGATAATGATACATATACTTGCGTACAATCCCAATCTTATATGCTTAACGTTATTATCACTAAAATTCCATATCAAGTTTTTGGCATCATTGTAAAGCAGGGTGAATTTTCTAAATTTTACACAACTATATTTCAAGTGGGATCAACTTTTTGGTGTCGTTTTCGGGGATTAAAATCTTCAAGTAGTGGTGTCAACTTTATAAATCCTTATATATAAAAAATATCGGGATCAAGTTTTTGGCGTCGTTTTTGGGAAGGTAACGGTAAATTAAATATATTTGGTAAATTAGGAAATTTAGAGATAAAAGCTATACGAAATATAAAATAATAAAATTATAAAGTTAAAAATAAAAAAAATATATATATAACTATATATTTAAGAGTATTTTTAAGAAATTTTTCTTTGCTTATTATATTTGTTTATGCGAAATATTAGATGTGAAGGTATAATACCTTATGATTTAGAGTTAGAACGTACTATTAGAAAAATTTCAAAAACAACCAACAGAAATTAAAATTTTGAACAAAATGGTGAATAACTTAGATAATCAAATAAATGAAAATCGACAAAGACCTTTAAGATATTATGTTATTCCATCAGCAGATGAACTTCACTTAACTATTCAAAATCCTGATATTGCTGCTAATTCATTTGAGCTTAAACCTGCTATAATCCAAATGGTACAAAATAATCAGTTTGGAGGAACACCTACTGAAGATCCTAACTTACATCTTGCTAGTTTCCTTGAGATTTGTGCTACTTTTAAAAATGATGGAGTGTCTAATGATGCTGTTAGACTTAGATTTTTTTCTTTTTCATTAAGAGATAAAGCCAAAGCTTAGTTAAACTCATTAGCACCTGGATCTATCAGAACTTCAGAAGAACTATCACAAAAATTCTTGGCTAAATATTTTCCACCCTCGAAAACCTCTATGCTTAGAAATGATATTACATCTTTTTTTTTAGTTTGAAGGGGAATCAATATATGAAGCCTGGGAAAGATTTAAGGATCTCCTTAGAAAATGTCCACACCATGCTTTACCAGATTTGTTAATAATTCAAAGTTTTTACAATGAATTAGAAGGATCATTTAGATCTTTTATAAATGTTGTTGCATGTGGATCTTTAATGTTAAAACCTTTTGATGAAGCATACTCTTTAATAGAAGAAATAACTACTAATAATTTTTAATAGCCCTCTGAACGGGTAAATCTTAATAGAGTAGCTATTATTCATAAATCTGATGCAATGTATATTTTAGCATCTCAATTTGCTGTTATATCGAAAAGATTGATCAAATTAGAGTGAGCTATTCTCAAATACCACTAGTATTAGAAGAAAATTCACTAGGGCAGATAATTGATACTTAATCATCTTATGAAACTTTGAATGCTATTAATAATCAAAATAACAATCCTTATTCTAACTTTTACAATCTTGGATGGAAAAATCACCCTAATTTTAGTTGGAATAATTATAACAATTCAATGAACCCCCTAGGAAATTTAAATAACCAAGGAAATCCTAATTATCGACCTTATTCTCATCTTGAGTTTAACTCTAACCCTAACCCACAAGTTAAAGAAAAGAAGTTAATGATGAAAGAGGTAATGTTTAATATGTTAAATCAAATACAAAATCAAGTGGTTGTTATTAGAAAAATTGAAAATCAATTAGGATATATTGCTACTGCACTTAGTAAAAGACCTTCAAGAAATCTTTCGAGTACTGTGGAAGTTAATCCCAAAGATCAAAATAAGGAACAAATTAAAGCAATTCAATTACGAAGTGAAAAAGAAGTTGAAACAAGAATACAAAGAGAAACTGAAGTTGATGAGGAGAAGGATGAGATGGAAAGTGACCATAATGAAAATGAATAAACACAAGTTCCCCAAGAAAAGCCATTACCTCCTTTTTCTCAACGACTAAAACAAAAGAATAAAGACAAAATTTACAAAATTTTTGGAAATCCTTAAAAAGTTAACGATAAACATTCCTTTTATTAAGGCTTTGGAACAAATGTCAAGTTATGTGAAATTTATGAAAGATTTACTAAACAAGAAAAGGAAGTTTGTAGATGATGAGACTGTTGCACTTAGTGAAGAGCGTAGAGCTATTATTCAGAAAAAGCTTCCTGAAAGTTAAAAGATCCTGTTAGTTTTACTATACGTTGTGCAAATGGTGAAAAGTTTTATGGAAAAGCCTTATGTGATTTAGGAGCAAGTATCAATCTTGTGCTTCTATCAATTTTTAAACATTTAGATTTAGAAGAGATTTCCCCTACTACTATAACTCTTCAGTTAGCTGATCGATCAATCACTTATCCTAAAGGAGTTATAGAAGATGTATTAGTAAAAGTGGATAAATTTTTTTCCTTGTAGACTTTGTAGTATTAGATATGGAGGAAAATAAAAGATTTCTATTATTTTTAGGAGACCATTTCTTGCAATAGAGAGAGGTGTGATAGATGTGTAAAAAGGAGAATTAATAATGAGAGTTAACGATGAAGAAGTAAAATTTAATATTACAAAAGCTATGAAATATCCTATAATAGAAAAAATATAATAAATGTTTTAGGATGGAAGTTACTGATTATATAAGTAATGAGCATATTAATAAAGAGTTTGAAGAAAAATTAAAGCAAGATGAATTTATTGAAAATTAGGATTAAATAAAAGAAAAGAATTTAAATTATATTCAGGACAAATTTGAAACCTTAGATTTGTTGGAAAATCATAATAAAAATCTTATTCCTTCAAGTATTAAACCACCAGAACTTCAACTGAAAATATTACCTACTCATTTAAAATATATATTTTTAGGAGATTCATCTACATTGCATGTTATTTTATCTTCTGAGTTAACTGAAATTCAAGAATAAAAATTAACAAAAATGTTAAAAAATTAAAAAAAGGCTTTTGGATGGACTTTAACAGATACTAAAGGAATTATTCCTTCAATTTGTATGCACATAATTTTATTAGATGAATAATATGAACCTAAAGGTGATCCTCAGAGGAGATTAAACCCATTAATGAAAGAAGTTGTTAAGATAGAAACTTTAAACTGGTTAAATGTTGAATTATATATCATATTTTAGATAGTGCTTGGGTGAGCCCAATTCACTGTGTTAGAAAGGAAGGAGGAGTACTGGCTGGCAAATTTGTATAGACTATAGAAAATTAAACTTGGCCACCAGAAAAGATCACTTTCCTTTACCATTTTTAGATCAAATGTTGGATAGATTGGATGAAAATAAATATTATTGTTTTTTAGATGGATATACCGGTTATCATCAAAATTCCAATTGCTCTTGAGGATCAAGGTAAGACAACATTTACAAGCCTTGTTGGAACATTTGCTTTTCGTAGAATGCCTTTTAGACTATGCATTGCACCTGCAACATTTCAAAGATCTATGATGTCAATATTTAGTAATTTGATTGAGCATGCAATGGAAGTATTTATAATGATTTCTCTGTGTTCGAGACTTCATTTGAATTATGCTTAAATAATTTGGAAAAAGTTCTGGAATTATGTGAAAAAATCAACCTAGTACTAAATTGAGAAAAAATGTCAATTTATGGTTGCAGGAGGAATTTTACTTGGGCATAAAATTTCTTAAAATGACATTGAAGTAGATCCTGCAAAAAATTCAAGTTATTAAAAAATTACCACCAGGTAAGAAGTTTTCTAGGACATGCTGGTTTTTACAAGCGTTATATAAAGAATTTTTCAAAAATAACTAAGCCATTATGCCAACTTTTAGAAAAAAAGACACGAAATTTGAATTTAATAAGGAATGCATATAAGCATTTGAATTATTAAAAGAAAAATTAATCACTGCACATATAATAGTCCCACCTGATTGGAAAAATCATTTGAAATAATGTGCGATGCTTGTGATTATGCTATTGGAGTTGTTTTAGGACAAAGGCATAATAAAGTTTTTAAAGTAATATATTATGCTAGTAAAACTTTAAATGATGCTCAAATTAGCTACACTACTACTGAAAGAGAGTTATTAGATATTGTCCATGCTTTTGATAAATTTAGACCTTACTTAATTGGAACTAAATGTATAGTGCATACAGATCATTTTGCTATTAAATACTTAATGTAAAAGAAGGATGCTAAAACATGATTAATTAGATATATACTTCTACTGCAAGGCTCAATTTTTTTGTAGTTGATAGAAAAGGAAATGAAAATCAACTGATCATTTGCTAGACTAGAAATAGAAATTTTAACTGATTATACAAATGAAATTTTAGAAAATTTCCCTGATGAAAAATTATATGGTATTGATGAAATATATACACCATGGTATGCCGATATAGTAAATTATAATGTAAGTGATATTCTACCAACATATATTAAGAATCAACAATTAAAGAAATTTATATATGATTCAAAATTCTATTTTTGGGATGAC
>NEWO01000783.1:90349-102607 GCA_003013225.1 Phalaenopsis aphrodite | reverse complement strand
TTAAAATTATTTTTAAGCTTTGAAATTTAGTTTTTTTATTTAGAAAATCAAGAAAAGTATTTTAATTATTTTTAAATACTTAGGAAGCAATTTAGAACATTTTCATGAATTTTATTATTTTTGTGATTTTTAATAATTTTTAATTATTTAAATATTTAAAATAGGTTAAAAATCAAGTTCTTATTTTAAACTCCATTTTATTTTTAGAAAATACCCCTCACCACAGAGAACTCAAAAAAATAAGTTTTATAAATTTTCAAGTTATATTTTGATTTAAAAAAAATCATTTAAGTGCCAAAAATAATATTTATCTTTAAAAATCAACTTAAGTTATCAAATGAACTCAAAATGCTATGGAATTTTTATGGTGAGTTCTCTGTATCCTAAACAATAGTTGAGATAAAAAATCAAGTTATTTTGATGTTGTATTTCCAATATTAATTATCTTAGTTATTTAGGGTTTGTAAAGATTAGGTTTATTTCGAATGACTTGGCTCATGGGAAATTTTTCTAACGGCTCTCTAGTCATCATAAACCTTCCAAAATTTTCTTGAACTTTTCTAAGAAACATGCTAATTTCCATGATAATTTTAAGCAAATAATGCTCATAATTTTGAAAAATATGATTCAATGTCTAGGGACCTCCTTTGACTTTGGAAAAAATCAAGGAATGTTCTATAAGATAGAGGGAACAACATGCTAAAATTTCAAGCCATAGTGTGATTACTACATGCATGGAGAATCAAAACATCAAAACCAGTATTTAATTATTTAAAAATAAAATATGCCTCAAATGGACTCCAAATCATTTCCACATTTTTATCCTCTGTTTATGAGCAAGTGGGTATTTTTATTTTATTTTTGTGATTTTTCTACACCAAGATATTAATTTTAAAATTTAGGGATCATTTTTTAATTTTTTAAATCCCTATTTACTATTTAAACGTGCAGCGCCACATCAACCTACGGCGGCTCCGAAGCTCCATGCGGTGCACTCCCATTTGACGTTGCTGTCCACATCAGCACTGACTCGGCCCACGGTTTATGTTCCGAAAAGCTGTCCGTCTTGATCTCGACCGTCCATCCGATACACGCTCGATCGAAGGACGCTCCGTCATCGTCCTCGATAGCCTAGCCCGAGAACCGTCCCTCTTCTAGCCTAAAGATCTCTTTCATTTCTTAACCAAATTGGATAAAATTTTATTTTAAAATGCTCGTCTGGACTAGAGGAACATATCCATACGGTTGTGATGCCATCAAATTAATTCTAAGCAAATAGAGAATCAAAAGTGGCTCAGGAGGGGGAGAGATTTATACCTTTGCTTTGAGAAGTGAAGCTTCGATCAGAGAGTCTTGACACATTCATTATGATCTAAGGAGGCTAGGGATTGAGTCTCATGTCTTGGTGTAAGGCCTAGGTATGACTTCGATCACGGCCGGATTTGGGTGTTGGTCTAGAGCTATTGTAGAGGCTCTGTGAGAGAGGAATTTGATGGGGCTTAAGCTTCTTTCACTATTCGGAATGTGTGAGTGAAGTTAATTTGAGTTTGGTAGACTGTGGAGGTGTATTGGGCTCTATCATGATTTTTGACAAGATTTGAAGCTCAAAATTGAACTCTAGCAGTGGAAATTGGTGAGGGAAAACGGTTGGAATGCACTGAAGGGATCTTAGGGAAGCTCTGAGGTCATTTTAGGGAGGTCTCTCTGAGAAATTTTTCAGCACCCTTTCCATGGCCGTGGGAGGTGCTTTTTATAAAAATGGCTAAGGGGTGGCTGTCATGACCAATTAGGGGGTGCATTATGCTGCCTTGTTGGAGGGCAGAGGAGCTCTACAATTTAATTTTGCTGAGCTGACCTCTAGGTATGATTTGGGTGAAGTTCCATGGGGGTGGCTCTTAGTTTTGAGCTTCTCCAATGACTAGGCCAACCGACCATGGCAGGGGGAGGTGGCTAGGTGCTCAGGGCTTCCAGGGGAATCTGTCAAAGTAATTTAATGCAATGGGGTTTAGTTTTGGTAAGAGTATCTTAAGCATGTGTATTTTTGGTAATAAGATCCCTTAATTTGGGGGACTTTTGCTCCATGGCTCATCTAGCTTGGGTTAGATGGGTTTTTGTTCAGTCTTAGAGTCTAACTAATGGCTGAGGTGGAGTTAATTTGATTGTTTTAAGGTGGTTTGGTCATGTTTAATGCATGGGTTCAATGTGAGTTGAAGTGATCAAAGCTTGGGTTTGGGCTAGGTTAGCCATGTCGATTGACCCAATTGATTGATCAACATTGTGTAGATGATTTTTATGAAGATTTTTGTGAAGGTTTGAAGTGATTTTGAGTTCAATTGGTAGGTCAATTTGAGGGATTTTTGAAATTTGGCCAATTTGGGCATGTTAGGCTAGACATGGATCTAGATTGGGCTAGCCTTGGGCTAAGTCCGAATTGAATGGTTCAAATGATCAAGGGAGATGTTTTGAAGATTTTTCATAAAGGGATGGAGTGGAAATCTTGGGGTTAAGGCCCTCAATTTGGTGAGATTTTGAGACATCATCAATTTGGAGCAAATTTGGGGCTTTTTGGACTTAGGTTAAAATCAAATGAAATTGAGGCCTCAATAAGGCCAATTGAAGGTATAGTGTGATGTATGGCGATGTTATGAAGGTTTTTTAACACAAATTGTGGCAAATAGAGTAGGCCATGGGTTAAATTTGGTGGAACCAAGTCATAGGGACAAAATTGGGTTTTTAGTTTAGCTCCAAATTGGGTTCAAATCATGGACCAATTGAGCTTGGATTTGGTCTAGATTGGTCATATCAA
The DNA here is from genome assembly GCA_003013225.1 of Phalaenopsis aphrodite. Taxonomy (NCBI): domain Eukaryota; kingdom Viridiplantae; phylum Streptophyta; class Magnoliopsida; order Asparagales; family Orchidaceae; genus Phalaenopsis; species Phalaenopsis aphrodite. The sequence goes on along the minus strand of NEWO01000783.1, from coordinate 99,801 downwards.
GGGTGAATTTGAGTTTAGAATTGAAATTGGGGTAAATTGAGACCAATTGGATAGACTTTTGATTTAATTTGGGGAAAATATGGGCCTTTGAAGAGTAATTTGGGAGTTTTGGTCAAAAAAGGTCAAATTGGGTCATGTGATAGTTGAGAAAAATTAAATTGGGAATATTTGGGGGGTTTTGGGAATTTTTGGAATTTTGGGGTAAGTAGGGGTATTTTGGTAATTTGGCCAATTTTGGTGATTTTGGGTAGTTTGGGTGTTTTCAAGGTGTTTGAAATGATTTTTGAATCAAGTTGGGTATTTTGGGTATATTTGGAAATTTTTGCCAAATTTGGGGTTCCAAAGGTATCTAGGTAATTTGGGGGAATTTAGAGGCAAAAGGTTAGGTTTGGTGTCTTGGTAGAGTTGGAGTTCCAACCACCATCAATAACCCATGGACCAATGGAAATCCCATTTTGGGTCCTCTATGTAGTGATCTTAGCCAAACCCTAGCCTAGGGCTAATGGGTTTTGGGGACCACCTACATGAGTCTCCCAAAAGTATCAAGGGACCAAAGTCAGGAAATTCTGGTTTAGGGTAGTGAGTGATTATGAGTGCAAGTATGTACCTTAAGCCCTAGACTAACACCCAGGGTCAACCCTAAGGTCTGGCAGTCCTAAGGGCAACTCATCTTGAGTTCCTCCATAGTGACCCACCTACTAAGTGCTAGAGGTTAGGACCAATATGTGGAACTTCAAGTTGAGTAGAGAAAAGTTTGAATTTCTAATGGTGAAGGTTCCTTGACTAGTTTTTTCAGAATAGTGAATAGGAAAGTCCTATGGCTAGACCTTAGGCTACTAAAGAGGAAAAACTAAACCTCAACTAAAAGTGAGGTCAACACTATGCTCGGTGTTTAAGTGTCCACAATGGTGCTTAGGCACCACCCAGACAGAGAGGAGGGTGTTTAAGCGCCTACAATCGATGCTTAGGCGCCAAAAATAGTTTTCAACATATCTTCTAGAATATACATCAGATTTGGATGGTTTTTGAAGAATTGCTCTATGCGTCTTTTGGGTAATTCATTGGAAATGATAAAAGACTTTCTAAAAGGATTTGGGGTGGTTATAAGGTGTTTTGAAGAGGCACTTGAGGTGTCTTTTGCAAGATTCAATGAATATGGACATTTTTTAAGAGACACTTAAGAATCTCTTAGGAAATTATAACTAAGTCTGGAAATGTTATAAAATGATTCTTGGGCTCTTAAACTAATTGAAAGAGGAGAAGAAGGCTTGAAGAAGAAAAAGAAGGCTTGGGAATGAGCACCAAGTGAGGCGACAAGGTGATAAGAGAAAGTGCGAGTGTGAGAATTTCTTTTTTTTATTTCACTTCCTTTCAGAGGATTGCAAGGAGATTGCTTTTGCTATATAAGGAGAGTTTGATTTTGATCAAAGATAAGTATTTTCATTTTATTTTGATTTAAATTTAGTACTTTGTTTGTATTGTTTCAAAGTCTTGTTCAATGAAAAATTCTTGTTATTTCTCCATGTGTAGTGAGTAGTTCTCTTTACTCTTCCCTCTTATAAGGAATTATTATGCATGTGTTGGACATAAAATTGAGTAGAGTGAGAGTATTTGGGATGAATTTACTTTTTTATTCACTGACATTTAAAATTGATCAATTTGCATGTTAAAATCTGTTGTGAGAACATGTAAGATCTGTGATGGTATTGTCTCAATTAACTGTAGTATATGCACATGAGATTGTTTGGATGAGAATGTAGTCCACATGCTTGAGTGCAAATAAACAAGAAAATAATCTTTGATGGGCGTAGAATTAGAGTACTTTATAGTGACAAACTAAAGCCCCCTAATTTGGTCTATTATTTTAGGTTTATGCGAGATGTTAGCCTCAAGGTGGAGGGATAAGTGAGAACTCCAGAATGAGAGCTAGTATCTTCCATACCTAGCCCGTCATTAGAACTATTCAAACTTCTGATTAACTAATGTTTTTTATAACATCTCTAGTTAGGGTAAAGAGTATAATTGCTCCTATTTATCACAATCTCTCTCACTACTTGTTTTACTTTAACACATGTCACTAATTTCATTGCATGAGGAAGAGTACTTATAATATATTATACCCCACTTTCTGATTTTGACTAAGTATTTTGGTATAGAAGTAGAAGTAGTATTGTAGTGATAATTATATGATATAATCAAAACCAAACCTTTATCGACTATCTAAGTTACGACGTGTTATTCTAAACTTGAACTTCTCTTGAATACCACCGTGACTAACCTTAATCTCTGTGGGATCGATATTTGGGGCTTACTCAAAAGACATATGTTAATTGATAACGATATATATACTTATGTAGAATCCCTATAAATATAATTAAAATCTTACTTTGCTTGGGATCATGTTTTTTGTGCCATTACAGGAGTTTAAAATCTTCAAGAAGTGGTGTTACCTTCATAAATCCTTACATATAAAAAATATCAGAATCAGTGACCATCTACATGAGTCTCCCAAAGGGTCAAGAGGTCAACAAGTTTTGATTTAGGTTTGCGAGTGGGATGTGAGTGAAAGTGAATGTAAGTGAGTGTATTAGCTCTAGACCAACTCCCAGGGTCAACCCTAAGACCAAGCAGTCCTTTGGGGATGCCTTTTCAGCTCCCCATGTTGATCACACCTACTAAGTGCTAAAGGTTAGGACCAACTTGTGGAACTTCAAGTTGAGCAAAGGAAGGTTTATAATTTGTAATGGTGAGGGTTCCTTTTCTAGTCCCATATGAATAGTCAACAAGAAAGTCTTATGGCTAGATCCTAGGCTACTAAAGAGGAAACTAAACCTTAGCCAAAAGTGAGGTCAACAAATGGATCCCCAAGAGGTGTGGTGTGCTCGACAAGCACACCACACCTATTGGTGTTGACCGACGAGATCAACAAAACCAACACAAACTTCTAAGTCAATAGACCTAGAACAAAGTGTAGAATTGAGTGACAGTTGTTTCAACTAGGGAGCAACAAATACTCTCACGAGGGAAAAGAAAGGAGATTTCTTCAACAAACATCGAGCAAACTGGAGGTCTCAACAAAGATTTGATTTGAATTGAATATCATAAAAATAGTCTGGATTTTGATTTAGAATTTCAAGGAGATGAAATTACGTACGAGGAAACTAAATTGAATGGAAAACATAAGCGCGGAGAATGAATTAGGGCATCAAAGCCTACCCCGAAAGTGAGGATGAGAATACGACGTCTAAGATTGAATGGGAAACATAAATGCTGAGAAGGTAATAGGGCGTCAAAGCCTACCCCAAAAGTGAGGATGGGAATAGGATCTCTAAGCATAACCTGAATGTGAGGATGACAATAGGACGTATAAGCCTACTCCAAAAGTATCGATGGGAATGAGACGTCTAAGCCTACCCCGAAAGTGGAGATGGGAATAGTACGTCAAATCCTACCCTTAAGATGTAGATGGGAATAGGACATCAAAGCCTACTCTAAAAGTGGTATTAGGATGTCTAAGACTACCCAAATGTGTAGATGAGAATAGGATGTCTAAGCCTACCCCGAAAGTGAAGATGACAATAGAACGTCTAAGCCTACCACAAAAGTGTTGCTGGGAATAGGAAACCTAAGCCTATTCCAAAAGTGGAGATGGGAATAGGACATCTAAGCCAACCCCGATGGTTAAAATGGGAATAGGACGTCTAAGCCTAATCCGAAGGTGAGGATTGGAATAAGACATCTAAGCCTACCTCAAAGGTGGAAATGAGAATAGGATGTTTAAGCCTACCCCAAAGGTGGAAATGGTAGTAGGACATCTAAGCCTACCCTAAAGATGGAGGATGGGAATAGAACGTCTAAGCCTACACCGAAGATGGAAATGGGATTAGGACGTCTAAGCCTACTCTGAAGGTGGAAATGAGAATAGAACATCTAAGCTTACCCCGAAGGTGAGGATAGGAATAAAACATCTAAGCCTACCCCGAAGGTGGAAATGGGAATAGGGCGTCTAAGCCTACCCCAAAAGTGGAAATCGGAATAAGACATCTAAGCCTACCCCAAAAATGGAACTAAGAATAGGACGTCTACGCATAACCCAAAGGTAGAAATGATAATAGTACATCTAAGCCTACTCCAAAGGTGAGGATGGGAATACGATGTCTAAGCTTAGCCCGAAAGGGGAATCAAAATTTAGGAAATGAACTTGAAAGGAGGTAATCAGAATTTAGGTACTGACTCCAAAAGTGTAGATGGGAATAGGCTGTCTAAGGCTACCCCAAAAGCAGAATGAGAATTAGGTACCTACCTCGAATTGTGGGAATCAGATATTAGGTACTGGCCTTGAGAATAACATGAAAGTAGTGTAGAGAGTTTGTGGTGTTAAGCTCGTAGAGTTATGACATATGAAGATTGACATTTGTGGGAAAGATTTGTGAGACTTTGTGCAGAGTGTGAAACTCCTGAGGATGTGAGGAAATTGGTGCAGACCAAGATAGTTGTGATGCGCAAGCGAAGAGTAAGAAACCTTAAACTCGAGGGAAACAAACTGAAAAAAATTATTATTTTATTTTCTTATAGCTTTATCACATTTAATAATCAAAGTAGGTTTTTTCAAAATTTAATTTTCATTGGTTGATTTTCAAAAAGGATATTTTATTTAAATTTTGTTATCATCAAAATTATTTATTATTTTTTTCTTTATTCATTATAATTCAGAACCTACATATGGTTCAGTGGCTTTTATCCATCACACAAAATGGTAATTTGACAAACATGTTGACATCTAAAAGAAATTTCATTATTCTACTTCAAATTAGGTGTTACATTCTGAATGCAAGCTAAAAGCATCAAAAGAGACAATCATGCTGAATACATTTGAAACGTTATACTGAGTACATATCATATATGATGCTCTGACGTGGTACGAAAGGTGAAAAAAACTATCTATTGGTCCTCTATGGGATGAGCTCGTGATCAAGCAAACCTACTAAGCCACGCTCCAGGACAAGAATTCCTTTTACGCATACGTAGAGATGTAGCCCTCTCATAGCTTGTATGGCTGTAGCTCTTCCAATTATGGATCTAGTCAGAATCCATACGACATCTTATTTTCATCCATCCTTCTTATTGTAATGGAAACTCTGTGGTGTCATTCCCTTGGAATGCAATGCTTTGCAAGGTCAGCTCTATTTCCCTTCAAAATTAGTACTGAACCCACCAACAGCGGAATTGTAACTGATCCTTTGAACTCTCCGGTTCTGATGATGTCAATTTCTTTTTCGAAAAAAAAGTTGCTTTTACTCATGAACGAGACCATGCAGAAAGGTCTGACAAAATCATGGTGATAAATATGTGGGGGAATACAATCTCCCTCTTCATAAATGTTAATGATACAAGTGTTCAGAATGAAGTTCACCCGCAACACGCTCCATTTGACCATGCTTTTTGGCATGCACTTTTTTGTGGGAGGTAATGGATCCACCTCATAGTGTCTTGAGATCCCCGGGGGGTTTCATTGCCTATCCTTGGTAAAATTGTAGCAACATGTACATTGAATGGCTATCCTACCTTTTCCATGCATCCACTTTTGTGGCTCTGAATAGATTCTTTCCACCATAAGATAACCCGACCTCTGTCTCTCAAGTCAAAAATGCAGTTAGGAATGCTTCTTTCTTTACTTTCAGAAAAGACTCTTGTGTACAGTTCTTGGCTTTCCAATATATTGACAAATCTTTCTTGTATTTCCTTGTAGAATTTAAATTCTCATTTTTTAACTCTATTCATAATTTTTAGTTCTATTGTGGGGATCCTCTAAGATCGTAGAGGTGGCTCGTTCATCTCCACATTTGTAGGATACCACGTTTGACTTGGCTTCGTAGGTAATGGAATATATGGCTCAACATCTGGGTAAAATAGCTCCTAAAGTCCCATGTCAACGACTATGAACTCCTCAAAAGAACTGTAGTGGTCTAAGTGGAGAGCATTGCATGTTGGGCATTCCACGAATGCTCCTCCGATTGGTTCTAGAATAAGAACTTTGACGTTGCACATCTGGCAACCCTTCTAAACTTCATCTGGTATCGTTGGTAGTATATGTTTTGTAGGAAATTTATACTCATCCTCTGTTGCAGGCAGATTAGTAGATGTTTCTTTCATGGAAGGATCATAGATTTTCCCCTTAAAAATTGAGGTAAGTTTTCCGCCTCTTTCAGGCAACTTTTCTCTTAACGTAGGAAAGCTCTGTGTTTTCGGTGGTTGGAATTTCTACGTTGAGTTCTTCTTAAAAGTGCATCTGGTTGTCCATCATCATTAGCGCTAACTAAACATCCTTTTGGTGGAGTTATCATATACGGCAAGCGACTAGTCGCCTCCGTCGGGTCCTGCTGCACTATTACTTTCTTCCTCTTCAATGAGGAATCTTCTTTAGTGCTGATCTTTAACAGTGAAGAAAGTCCCTCTTTTTCACGATGACTGACTACGTTCATCTAAGGACCCTTAGTGTTCACGTCAATCTGATCGAAGTCTAAGTCAAAGTCTTTGTTGCCACCCTGAGGTGTCCTTTCCTTGTTAAGTGTGAGATTCTAGCCATCCTCAAAAGAAAAAATTAGCTTATGTTCTGACATTTTTTCTGCAAACGAAATAAAAGCATCAGTGCGCTGAAATTTAGGAAGAACATAAACAAAACAAAAAGTTTATTATACAAAAATGTTGTTTATAAGGCTAAGAAGATTATTTATTTATTTATATATATACATTATTTTTATTTTAATTTAGTAGAATATCAAACTTAAAAGTAGAAACAAGAACATCAAAGCATGCAACTTTAAAAGTTTTCATTTTATTAAGGTTAATTTATTATAAAATTTTGGACCCAGTCACAGACGCTTGGCGAAATAATTAACCTTAGAACAATCAGAGTCTCAAAAAGGTAATTTCAAGTGGCATCAAGTTGTATAATATGTCTTTAAATATCGTCCATTGATCGTCAGCATAGGTCTTTCGCCTAAAAAATCCACCAGTTGGTAGGGTCCTCCTGAATGAACCTTTTCTATGACGAATGATCCATCCCAAGTTGGCTCAATTTTCCACTTATCTTGTGATGTACAAGAATAGGTCTTTTGTGAACGAGAACAAGGTCACCGACTTTGAACGTCATTGGGCGGACCAACTTGTCATGAGCTTGTACTATCCTTGCTTGGTAAAGATCCAAATGTTGTTGTGCTTCTAGTCGCTTTCCCTTAAGGCTTTCTAATTCTTTAATTCTAAGTTTTACACTTTCTTCTTTTGTGATTTGGTTTGTGACAGCAACTCTGAAAGATGATGTCTGAACTTTTAGTTGTAGTACGACCTCAGACTCGTATATAGGTGCGTAGGGTGTACATTGAGTAGGAGTCCTGAAGCTCATCAGATAGGCTCACAAAGCTTCTAACAGTTTATTATGCCAATTTTTTTTTTTTAGTCCAATGTTTTCTTTAAGATTTGCACAAGCATCTTGTTGAAGGCCTCAACCAGTTTTATTGCCTTGGGATAGTAGATTATGGAGTATCTCCAGTCTATCTCATGTCGTCTGACGAAGTTGTTGATCTTTGTGCTCTTGTAGGCTGTCTCATTGACGAAAATAACTCTACACAAAACTCTGAAATGGTATACATTTTGAATTTTAAAAAATTGAAGGACATGCTGTGTTGTACCCTCTCGTAAAGGCACTGCTGCTGCCCACTTGGAGAAGTAATATGTAGCGGTAGGAATGAAACTATGTCTAGTTGGCACTAAAAAGTTGAGAAGTTGCCCGTTGGAAGTTGTCGGTCAACGAAATCAAAATTTTGTCACTCGCTTCGAAAAGACATTAAATTTACATATATATTTAGAGTTTAGGAAAATATTAAATCAAAATGATCCCATATTTTTCATAGTTTAAATGAAAGAGAACTATACCTCAAGAACTGTATCTATCCCGAAAGATAAACATAAGACTTGAGGATGAGGCTCGATCAAATAAACTAAAAAAAATATGATATCCATTTGGTCTACCAAACCATTTTTATTTGCTGACAAGTTTCCCTATTTAACATGAAGAATTAAATAGGGTTTATATTAAGTTGGGTTTGGAAAAGCTTCCTATAAGAGCAAGCCCCTATAATTAACTACATCTTAGATAATTTAACTCACCTAAGAAAACTTTCGATAAAAATTAGGAAATATTATCTTCAAAGAGGTTAATTGGATAGGACTTTTCAACGAGATCAGACAAAGATGTGTGAAAGGGGATAGGTTCAAATTTGGAACATTTATTGTAGGATCCGAAGGAGGAAGAACTAGGGGATGTCATAGATCTAGGGGAGAACCTCGGTGACTTCCCAAGTTATCCTATGGTTTGGCTTTAGTTTTGAGGAGAAGTTATTTAAGTANAACTAGGGGATGTCATAGATCTAGGGGAGAACCTCGGTGACTTCCCAAGTTATCCTATGGTTTGGCTTTAGTTTTGAGGAGAAGTTATTTAAGTAATTCATCCTACAGATTTTATTTTTTAGGGCTTACATTCGTAAGAAATGATTACACAAATAGCCTGGAAAATGTGAGGGTTTAAGTCGTGTCATACAACAACCACAGAATCCTAAGATGTGTTAGGGCATATACTGCACAACATGGTTATACAAAGGCCTAAAGATGAGTTAAGGATTTCTGTTGCACTGGGCGGACAACCTCAAAATTCGATGGCTTGTTATTTAATTTTAAGGAAGGAAATTCTTTTAGCTGGGGAAGACGGGTTTTGCTGTTGAAGGTGGTCGTGTTGTCCACCATGCTAGCTCCAAGCTCCTTGCCGTGACGAGTTTGAGCTTTCAAAGGTGTCAAGTTATGATGTCAAATCAGGTGGACCTATGGTTGAAGTTCTTTAAATTTTATGGGGCATGTTAAAGTTGATTGGAGTGACACTGATTAGGATCCTACGGTTCCCTCTCAAACATCACTATTTTCTATTGGATTCACTTAGTCCAAATGAATTTATTAAACTCAACTTAATGAGTTCTGCACTTTCATTTAGACCGTGGGAAGCCTCATTAGCAACCGTAGGTTACCTCTTCCAAGGTATTTCTGATCATCCAATAGAGGCATCCTAATTTGGTGGAAATTGTGGTTTTTGTTATGTTTGTAATTAAATTTTAAGTTCTTTTATATTTTGAATGTTGTGGAGGTGATTTTTTATCTTGGTTGATTTTAGTTTTGGTTTTGATTTTGGTTTTGTGGCTATCCTGATAGTTTTAGTTTTCATGCAGAGTGACATCATTGTTTAGCCTGTAAGTTTATGCTTTGCAAACATGAAAGAAAGTAAAGTATAAGAAAGACGGTACTGTAAACTACAAAAAGCGTACCTGGCGAGTCTTCTCGTTCCAGCACCTGAAACTTAAACCGCATGTGAGGGAATTTTCTATGAAGCAGGAAAGTAAAGCTTTAGT
>NEWO01000783.1:17278-29199 GCA_003013225.1 Phalaenopsis aphrodite | reverse complement strand
CTAGGTGCTCAGGGCATCCAGAGGAATCCATCACAACAATTTAATGCAAATGTGCTTTGATTTGACAAAGATATCTTAAGCATGTGTATTTTTGGGAATAAGATCCCTTAATTTTGGGAAACTTTGGTCCATGTCTTGATTTAAGTGGTTTCATGGTGTTTTTACTGGTCATTAAGTCCAACTAATGGCTGTGGTGGAGTTAATTTTTTGACTTTAGGGTGGTTAGGTCACATTTACTGCATGGGCTCAATGTATGTTCAAGTGACCGAAACTTAGGTTTGGGCTAGGTTAACTATGTCAAATGACCCAAATAAATGTTGCATTTGGTCTATATGATGATAAGGAACAACTTTGGTTAAGAATGGAAGTGGTTTTGAGTTCAATTGAAGGGTCAATTAGCAGGATCTTTGATTTGTAGTTAATTTGGTTATGTTGGGCTAGGCTTGGGTCTAGCTTGGGTTAGACTTGGGATAAATTCAAATTAATTATTTTAAATGGTCAATGGGGATCCTATGAAGATTTTTCAACATGAATTGGATGCCAATTTTGGGGTTAAGGCATTCAATTGGGTGAAATTTGGGGACTTAGCCAATTTGGGGCTAAATTTGGGACTTTTGGATTTAGGAAAAAATGAAATGTATTTGAGGCTTCACCAAGGCCAATTTATGATTGATTATGATTTTTAGGAATGTTATTAATATTTTATAACATTGATTGGGGCCAATTGACTAGGCTATAGGTTCAATTTGATGAGATTAGGTCATATGGTCAAAATTGGGGTTTTGACCTAAATCAAAATTGAGATCAAATTATGGGCCAATTAAGCTTGTATTTGGTATATTTTGGTCATATAAAGAATTAATTTGAGTTTAGTAATGGAATTGGGGTCAATTGAGATCAAATTGATGGAAATTTGAGTTGAATTTGAGGAAATTTTGGCCCTCAAAGGAAAATTTGGGAGTTTTAGTTAAATGTAGTCAAATTGGCCAAATTGGGTCATGTGGTAGTTTAGAAAAATGAAATTGGGAATTTTTGAGATTTATTAGAATTTTATGGGAATTTTTGGAATTTTTGGCTATGGAGGGGTATTTTGGTAATTTGGGGGTCCTTTCTGTGGTAAAAGGCCAAGATAGGTATTTTGGTAGATTTAAGGTACTAACCATCACCAACAAGCCATGGAACAGTGGAAACCCCATTTTGGGTCCACTACATAGTGGTCTTAGCCAAACCATAAACTTGAGGCTAGTAGGTTTACTGGACCATCTGCATGAGTATCTCAAAAAGATCAAGGGATTTAGGCTAGAAATTTGAGTTTAGGGTTGTGAGTGATTGTGAGTGTAGATGTGTGAAGTGAGTGCCCTAGCTCCAGACCAACACCAAGGGTCAATCCTAAGGTCCAGCAGTCCTAAGGGTGACTCATATTGAGTTTCCCTTATAGTGACCCCACCTACTAAATGCTAGCGGTTAGGACCAATATATGGAACTTCAAGTTGAGTAGAGAAGAGAATAGAATTTCTAATGGTGAGGGTTCCATGTCTAGTTTTCTAAGAATAGTCAATAGGAAAGTCCTATGGCTAAACCTTAGGCTACTAAAGAGAAAAAAACTAAACCTCAACAAAAATTGAGGTCAACAAATGGACCACCAATAGGTGTGGTGTGCTGGGCAAGCACACCGTGCATGTTGGCGTTGACCAATGAGATAAAAAAAAACCAATACAAACTCCTAATTCAATAGACTCAGAAGTATGTGTAGAGCTGTGTGTGTGAATTGCTTCTACTAGGGAATTAGCTTATGATCGTATGATTAAAATCAAGGAGTAGGGACTCTCGCTGAGGATCAGAGAGTGAATTTCCAGTTGTGAAATTTTATAAATTTCCAAAGGATGGGAGTTAGTATATAAGTGCTAACCCCGAGAGGGAAATTGAAATTTAAGTATCAATTCCGAAAACACAAGGGTTGGAATTTAAGTACCAACCTCAAAAGACGAGAATCAGAATTTAGGTACTGATTCGAAGATGTGAGAATTGAAATGTGGGTACCAATTCAAAGATGTGAGAATTGAAATGTAGGCATCAATTCGAAGATGTGAGAATTTAAATGTAGGTATCAATTCCAAGATGTGTGAATTGAAATGTTGGTATCAATTCGAAGATGTGAGAACTGAAATGTAGGTATTAATTGGAAGATGTGAGAATTGAAATGTAAGTATCAATTTGAAGATGTGAGAATTGAAATGTAGGTATCAATTCGAAGATGAGAGTCGAAATTTAGGTATCGACCTCGAAAGATGAGAGCCAAAATTTGGGTACTCATTCTAAGGTGGAAGAATTTAAATTTATAAATAGCTTGTGGTGTAGAATTTGTAGAAGTGTATCATGTGGAAAGTTTGATTTTGTAGAAGATTTGTAGAGCTTTGTGGAGTGTTAAGGGAGTAAATGCAAATAAAGATGGTTGTGTCGCACGTACAAAGAGTAAGAAACTCTAAAAACAAGAGAATTCACTTAGCAGATTTTTATCACATTTAATTTTCAAAATATGTCTTTAAAGTTTTAATTTTTAATTGGTTGATTTTTAAAAGAAATTNTGTGTAGGGCTATCCTCCTAAGGGATGAGCAAGTTAGTCTACTGAAGAAAAGAATAGAAGAGATGACGGAAGCCATGACCGCCATGGCCACTATTCAGGGGCAATCACAAGGGGCAATCACAAGCATCGCAATTGGCTTCTCCAGAGATCAATCAGGCAGAAATTATACAAATCACAAATGAAAGAAGAGAGGTTGCTTTAGCAAATAGTGACAAGAAACATAAAAAGGATTCTCCATTACGTGCTATACCAGAAAAGGAATTCAAGTAAATTGTTGAATAAGTGCGGAACGCCTTAACCCAATCTAAGGGTGGTGCATTAATTTTAAAAGGTAGACCTTACCCAGAAGAATTTGATGTTGTTCCTTTCCCCAAGGGTTTTGTGGCCCCAAACTTCAAGATATTTCATGGGACTGGGAATCCCATACAACATATGGCACATTTTCGAGCCAGCTGTGGCAACACAAGAAATAGTGAAGCTCTACTCTTCCAACAGCCTGTCAGCAACTTGTCAGGTTTCGCTTTTGACTGGTACATTGACTTGCCCAACGGGTCAGCTAAAATAATTTTTGAGTTGGAACAGCTGTTTGTAAAAAGATTTGTCGGGGCACAACACCATGTGTCTATTGGAGAGCTCATGATGGAAAAACAAAAGCCTAACGAAACTTTGGTGGATTATATTTTGAGGTGGAGAAACCTTAGCATGAATGTGAACCTCAGCTACAGGAACATCATTCAATTGAAATTCTACTCAAGAGCATTCATGGGCCAATATTTTTCATGCTCAAGGGACTCAGAATCAAATCCTTCGAGAGCTACTCGGTAAAGCCGGCAGTCTTCAAGAGGAAATCAAGCACATTGAGCCACATGAAAAGGCTCAGGTGACCAGAGTGTTCAAAAAGAAATTTGGAGTAGTAGCGACCGTCGACAAAGGAAAGCAGCTGATGAAGATATATGTAGAAGAGCCTCACCATTCTTCATCACAGTATGCTCAGAAATAGAGTAATCAATCAAACCAGTAACCACCTCAAGAGGGATCACCTCGAACAGGGGATAAGAAAATGTCCCTATCAGAATGACGTAAAACGGTGTATTCTTTCAAAGATGGAGCTATACTTAAAATATTCAGATGTCTGACGAAGAAGCCGGAGTTCAGACTACCAGGCCCGAAGAAGCCCGAAGAGGTGGATAGAAAGAATGAACCAAATTATTGCCCATACCACTGGTTGCGTGGGCACATTATAGAAAAATGCTTCATATTTAATGACTGGCTCGAGAGTAATCTTAAAGAAGGGAACATAACAATCCTAAAAGAATATTTAAGAAAACCTAAAAAGGTTCCATAAATATGATTTCGGCTGAGCCAATCTCCCCAATTGATCCGTATACTGGAACAGAGGGATGGAGTACAACTTGGGATGAACTCAAGAGGGTCTTCAATCAAGTACAGGATCCATCAAAATAATCTTCTGCATATACCAGAGAAGAAGGATGGAATGAGGTATGGAGCGGATCATCCAAGAAAATACTAAACAAGATCTAGTTTGCATCAGGACAAGCCTCCATTCAGAGTCTGCAGCATACCAAGCCGAAGATGAAGGTTTCACCAGAAGATCTATCATCATCAAGGACAAAGAATAAGAAGAAAAATGTCACTACAAAGATTGATAGCACGAGGGTAGGATAGGGGCCGCCTCTACCAGATTAGTTGTCTCGGATTCGGGAATGAGAATCCGCGAACCCTTGACTTTGTACGATTATCTTTTTATCCCTTCGGGGGTCTTATGAATATAATGATTGTGATTTCGGCTACGTTTTAACTATTTCTAGTGATAATGTAACTGATTATGTCCAATCTAACTTCAATCCTGATCTCTAAAAAGATTCTCAAATCGTACTCAATTCTGATGAACTCATTATCAAGTCTAAAGAAGACATCAATGATACCGTTTACAATAGCACCGATAACGATGAGCCAATTCTCGAGCATCATGGTACACCGCTTACCATCAACTTATATCTTTTTAACGAAGAGGACGAGATACCGGAAGATTCAACAATGATATCTCGAGAAGAAGAAATCACAGAAGTTAACTTAAAGAGCAGAAAAGTGTTACCACCAAGAACATCTCCAAAAGACAAAGGAAAGCAGATAATAACTCACGAGGAGATACCCCCACCTCCACCAGTGGAAGAACCACATTATCAAGACAAAATTAAGGGATCATACAAAGTAGACTACAACGTGCTAGCTCATCTTAGGAAGTTGTTGGCTCGATGAAGCATCCATGACACTCTGATCCTGTCAAATGAGATGAGAGAGTCTCTGGTTACAGCTTTGCTTGATCCAGAAATTTGCTTAGCTCAATTGGCTAGCACATCCTCAGATGAATTTTGTTTGTTGAAAGAACAGACTGGGGTAACCTTCACAGATGAAGACTTACTGCTCGGTACCACCGACCATAACTGTCCACTCTACATCTCCGTCAACATTGGTAGATTTGTGTTGTCTAGAGTTTTAGGAGATCGTAGAGCATCTCTTAACTTGATGAGCCTACGAACATTGGCCAATTTGGATATTGAAGCTCAAGAGCTTACGACCGATAAAATGATGTTAAGAGGATTCAACCAAAAGGGAGAAAGAGCCCTCATATCAATTACATTACTTATGAAGGTTGGAGAACTCGTGACAACCGCTAAATTTCATGTCATCGACGTCAAGACCTCTTTTAATTCTCTTTTAGGTCGACCATAGATTCATGAACACAATATGGTTCCGTCGGCATTATTTCGGGGATGGTTTGTTGTGGGGTTGCCCGTAAGAAGCTGTCGGTCGCTGGAATCGAAATCCCGTCGCCCGCTTCGGAAGGACGTTGAAGTATGAAATCAAATTGACCCCATATTTTTCATATTTTAAAATGAAAGAGCACTGTACCTCGAATCCTGTGTCTATCCCAAAGGATAAACACAAGCCTTGAGGATGAGGCTCGATCAAAATAAACTAAGGAAAGTATGACGTCCGTTTGGTCTGCGAAACCTTTGTATTTGCCGACAAGTTCCCCTATTTAATATAAAGGATTAAATAGGGTTTATATTAAGCTCGGTTCAGACATGCTTCCAATAAGGGCAAGCTTCTATAGTTAATTACATCTTAAATGACTGAAGTCACTTAAGAAGACTCTCGATGAAAATCAAGAAATATCATCTTCAAGGAATTTCTAAGGGTAGGACTCATCAATGAAATCAAACGTAGAGGTGTGAAAGGGGGTTAGTTCAAATTTGGAACATTTTATTGTAGAATCCAAAGGAAGGAAGAACTAGGGGACGTCATGGATCCAGAGGAAAACCTCGGTGACTTCCCAAGATCCTAATGTTTGGTTTCAGTTTTGAGGAGAAATATTTAGGTGTTTCATCCTGCCAATTTTATTAGTTAGGGCTTATATTCGTGTGAAATGATCACACAAATAGCCTAGAAGATGTGAGGATTTAGGTCGTGACAAACGACAACCTCAGAATCCTAAGACGAGTTAGGGCTTATATTGTATAGCAACACTATGCAAATGCCTAAAGACAAGGTGAGGATTTACGTTGCATAAGCAAGCAACCTCGAAGTCCTATGGCTTTGTTGTTTAAGTCTAAGGAAGGAAGATTGGATTAGTTGAGGAAGACAAATTTTGCTGTTGAAGATGGTCGTGCTGCCCACCATGCTAGCTCCTTGCCGTGACGAGTTTGAGTTACTTAGTGTGTCAAGTTATAATATCAAATCAGGTGGCCTTATGTTTGATATCCTTTAAATTTTATGAGGGTGTATTAAAGTTGATTAGAGCGACACCGGTTAGGATCCTACGGTTCCCTCATTCCGGCATCACTATTTTCTATTGGATTCACTTAGTACAAATGAACTTATCAAACCCAACTTAATGAGTTCCATAATTTCATTTAAACTGTGGGAAGCGTCGTTAGCAACTGTAGGTTACCTCCTCCGAGGGATTCCCGATCATCCGCTAGAGACATCTTAATTTAGTTGAAGTTGTAGTTTTGTGTGAAGTTTGTGATTAAATTTTGAGTTGTTTTTATATTTTGAATGTTGTGGCGGTGAATTTTATCTTAGTTGATTTTAGTTTTGGTTTTGAGTAGGTGGCTATTCTGATGGTTTTAGTTTTCATGCAGGGTGAGATCGTTGTTTAGCATGCAAATTTGCAGGTATAAAAGTACAGTATGAAAGTACAAGAAAACAACGTTAAAAAACTGTAAAAGTGTATCTGGCGAGTCTTAAAATGCATGTTAAGACAGGTTATGAAGAGCAGGAATAGTAAAATCTTCCTAACCTTATGTCATATTATGGTGAGTCCTTAAAAGTTTGATTGAGGATGATTTCTTTAAGCAAATAATATTAAGTTTAATAGGCCTCTAAGGTATCCAACAGGTTATGAGGGGAAAACAGGTCCATGCCTCTCCCTTACCAACTAGTGAAAAGCTTATAGTCCATTTAAACTTATCATTTTTCTTAATGGTTCATCCTGTAAATATCCTTAATGCTCAGTGAACATCGATGTCNATTGGTGATTATTTTCTTTTATATTTATATTTTATTTATTGTTAAAATTTTGTTGTTTCGCTCTTTGTTCACTGAAATTTTGAACCAATGCGTGGTTCGTGGTTTTCCTCCCTCACATAAAAAGGCAACTGACAGAAAGACACAATTGGAGAGAAATTTCTATTAATTTGCTCCAATAAAGATGTCATAAATCGAAGATAGGCTAATGCCTCAGAAAGGTACATTATGCAGTCCATGTCGAAATACATCAAGAACATCTCATGATATGAATACATTGTAGACTGAATACATCAGATGCATGTCATGTTGTTAAAAGAAAGAAAGTGAACCCTTTGTGCCAAGTATGTTGAGCTCTTGATCAAGCAGTCCTTCTAAGTCATGCTTCAATATAAGAGTTTCCTTCGCATGTACTTAGAGTGTTACAACCTTCTCATAGCTCGTATGGAAGTAACTCCTCCAATTTTAGGTCCTGCTACAATCCATATGGCATTTTACTGTCATCCATCCTGCAGAAAGTCATAGACACCCTACGGTGTCGTACTCCTGTAATGCAATGTTTGGCAACATCTGCACCGTTGCCCTTCAGAACAAGTACTGAACCGAAGAGGAATCTCCACAGAACCTCTGAATTAGCTAGGGCCGATGATATTCATTTCTTTCCCAAATAGAATAGTCTTTTACTCATGAATGAGACCTTGCATAAAAGCCTCACAAAATCATGATGGTCAATGTGCGGGGGAATGCAATCACCCTCTTCATAAATATTGATAATGAAACTATTGGGAATGCAGGTAGCAGGTAGAATATTTCATTTGACCATCCTTTTAATCATCCATTTTATCATTGGCAGTAGCAGATCCACTTGATCATGTCTGAGGATCCTAGGTGGGTTCCCCTGTCTGTCATTCGTGAAGTTATAACAACAGCCACATTGGATGGAGATTCTTCCATTCCCTCTCATCCACTTCTTTGGCTCAGAATATGTCATTTCCATGAGGAGGCCCGCTCGACCTCCGTCTCTTGAACCAAAGATGCAGTCCAGAATACTTTATTCATCAGTCTCGGAGAAAACCTTGGTGTACAGCTCCAGGCCTTCCAATATGTTGAAGAACTTTCACTGAACCTCTTCATAAAAGTCGAATTCTCTTTTATTTACTCTGCTTATCTTGTAGTATTCTACCATACCAAGGGTTGGCAGCTGTCACGGGCGTTTCTTCCTTCGAGCATCGGCGGGAACCCAAACTGGTGCTGGTCGATCTAGAATATGAGACTCGGCCTCTAATGAGATGTACGACCCTGGGCTCTGTGGTACATGTTGATCCATCCCCAGCGGGACGTATGGTTCATCCATCATGAAATCCAAAGTCTAAGACTCGGTGGTGCTTAAAGTGTATTCTTCTAATGCACTGAAATGCTGCAGAACATTGCAACCCGAACATTCTACAAATGCGCTATGTCCTGGCCGGTATTTCAACGTTGCATATCGGGCAACCCTCGCACAAAACATCTGAAACTGGAAGTGTGTTTGAATCTGTCACAAACCATGGTTCTTCTTCCGTGGTGGGTAAGCTAGCAAAAGTTTCTTTCAGGTCTGGATCGTAAATGTGCCCCTCAGGAGTAGGGGTGAGCAAGTGGTTTGTCTCTCTTTAACGTTCTACAATTTATATTAAGCGATTAGTGTGCAAAATAAAAATGTAATTACATTGATTAATGATTTACACATTAAGGATACTACACAAGTATACGTATTATTTCAAGTAACATAGAGTTTCCTTTAAAAACCCCAACATCGAACCCATAGGGAAATAAGGAATTTACAATGCTAACTTAGAAATATTTTTACTTAAACTGTAAACTAAATTTTACAAAGTAATAATATCGAATTATTTGTAAAAGGATATAATTAAAGTGGCTATCTCTAATTTTAACTGAAAGTAAATGCAAAGTTTCTAAATGTGTAAAGAAGTAAGATTATAATAACAAGTCTTTCCCCTTGCAAAGAGATTGTAAATCAGTGCATGAATCAAATGATTAAATATGAAAATGAGGTATTATGATAAAAAAAGGGTAACTATTCTTTACCCCTTTAAGAAAAAAAAAGATTGGTTAATCTAAAGTTGCAGCTTGAGTGGTAGTGCTAAGTAGATTCCAGCCTCACAATTTTAGATTGCCCACTATGCCCTCTTTATAGGACCTACCAGGGACCCTTACCTCCAACAATAGACCAAATTGTTAGAAATATCAATTCTACGCCCATCAAAACTTATCTCACTAATTATTTGCTCCCCCCTGGGTTTGAGTTCCTCTTCCTCCAAGGTTTAGAGTGATATTTACTAGTTGGTGAAATCATAGTCCTCCCGGGTCATTATTTTTCACAACGAGTTTTAACATCACAAATGACAGTTCGCAAAGTAAATGAAGAACTGTTAAAAATACCATCACAAATTGTTTGAATAAAAGAAAATTTTAAAACATTCTAATCTCACATATTATTACTTCTTATTGTAGGAAGAAAGAAAAAAAAACTACTCAGAAATCATGGGGATAACAAAACAAAACATCATATATATTAAAACTAAGTCACAAAACAAATCTTAAAAAAAAGTATAAATACTTATCTCAAACATCTCCCCAAGAAATCCTCCAAAGTTTTTTGATAGAAATTGACCTCACATAATTTTTTTCATTTTTTTGCTTTTCCATTTTTTTTATTTTACTTTATTTTTATTTTATTTTGTTTTTCTTTTCTTTTTAGTTTCATTTTCAATCATTTCTTTTCTTTTCTTTTTCATGTGATGATTAATATATCAAGATAAACTTTTAATGATTTTGAACTTCACTATCTTTTTCCTAAAGTTAAAAACTTCTCAAAATTCTTTACATAAATATGAGTATTAGTGGAGTAACAATTTTTCATAGAGTCTCAAATTCCTTTTAAAAGTGTAGCTCTAAAATCCTTAATGTTTCAAAAAATATAATATTTCTTACCTTGAATAATAAAAGCATTTTCCTATTTTTTTATACTACATATCTTAATTTTTCGAGTAACTCATCCCAATCTTGTGATCAAAGCTTCTTATTCTACTTCATTGTTAGTGCACGGCTCTGTCAGGTGGTATGAAAACCTAAACATACCCTTATCAGGCATAATAATAATCAAACCAATCCCTGCTTTGTCTGGTATGACTGTGCCTGATCCTTTATTTTTTCTGGCTGACGAAGCACCATAAAAGTACATCTCCCAGAGTTGCGCACTCCAGAATTCCATTTGTAGTATTTGCTCGTCTGGTAACTCATCGTTGAGAGAGGACCCAGCTGGCAGTGGGTGTGTACCTAGAAACTCTGCTAGTATCTGTCCCTTGATAGCACAGAGGGGCACAAAAGTTATATAAAATTGCAATAAGATCATTGACCATCTTGCTAGACGTCCGGAGAGTGTTGGTCGGGTCATCAGATATTGCAATGGGTTAACTTTCAAAATTAGGGTAATCTTATGTGAAAGCATGTAATGTCTAAGCTTTCGAGCAGTAAAAATTAATGTCAGACAATTCTTCTCAATAGGTGGATACCTTATCTCCATCGGTATTAGACGATGACTCAAGTTGTAGAGTGTATTTTCCTCATCATTGACTTGCCTAAGAGGGCTCCAAGAGAGTCATCTAAGGCCGCGGTATAAAGTATCAGAGGTTTCCCTGGAATAGGGACTGCTAAGACAGGAGGTGTTATTAAATATTGTTTAACGTCCTCAAAGGCCAGTTAGCATTTCTCTTCCCAAGAAAATTTGCCATCCTTTTTAATTAATGCCGAGAAAGGCTGACACCTACCCTAGAGATTAGAAATAAAGCATCTTAGACATGCCAACTTCCCCTTAAAGGAACGTAATTGTTTCAAAGTTTTAGGGGGAGGCATTTCCAAGATAGCTTTAATCTTATCCGGGTCAATCTTAATTCCCCGATGGCGGACTACGTATCCCAGAAATTTCCCGGAGTTAACGCCAAATGTGCACTTTAAGAGATTCATTTTAAGGTCATGTCGTCGTAACCGTTCAAAAATGATCCTCAAATCGTACAAATGGTCTATTTTCTGTTTACTTTTGATGACCAAATCATCCATATAACATTCTACTTGATTGTGAATGATGTCGCCAAAAATCATTGTCATTAATAGGGTTTATATTATGCTGGATTCGGGAAAAGCTTCCTATAAGGGCAAGCCCCTATAGTTAATTACATCATAGATAACTGAAGTTACCTAAGAATACTCTCGATAAAAATCAAGAAAAATTACCTTCAAGGAGTTCAAATGGTAAGGAGATTTCAAAGATATCGGACCAAGAAGTGTGAAGGGGATTGGTTCAAATTTGGAACATTTTGTTTTGGAGTCCAAATGAGGAAACACTAGAGGATGTCACAGATCCGAAGGAGAACTTCAGTGACTTCCCAAGCTATCCTATTATTTGACTTCAATTTAGGAGAAATCATTTAGATGTTTCATCCTGCAATTTTTTATTTATTGGGATTTACATTTGTGTGAAGCAATCAACACAAATAACCTTGAAGATGTGAGGATTTAGGTCATGACGAATGACAACCTCAGAATCCTAAGGCAAGTTAGGGCTTAGATTGTACAAATGCCTAAAAGATGTGTTTGAGGATTTATGTTGCACTAGGCAAACAACCTTGATATCCTATGGCTTTGTTGTTTAAAGCTAAGGAAGGGATATATTAGTGTAGATCCTCTTGTTGTTGAAGCTGGCCGGGCTGCCCACCATGTTAGCTC
>NEWO01000782.1:273989-287727 GCA_003013225.1 Phalaenopsis aphrodite | reverse complement strand
TCGAGGTTGATACCCAAATTTCAACTATCATTTCAGGGTCAGTACCTAAATTCTGATTCCCTTTCTCCGAGATCGGTACCTAAATTTCGATTCTCTTGTTGAGGTTAATACCCAAATTTTAACTCTCATTTTGAGGCCAGTACCCAAATTCTGATTCCCCTCAATCAGCTCTTGAGTTGGATATGAGTGTCTGCGCTTTCCTTCTCAATCTGATCTTTTCGCTACCTCTTAGGTTAGATGTGAGTCCCAGTGCTTTCCTCCCCAATGTAGCAAACATATTTTCTTTGTCATCACTTAGGTTGGATGTGAGTCCCAGTGCTTTCCTTCCTAGCATGACATATATTCTACTATCGTCTCTTAACTTGGATGTAACTTCCGCAGTGGTATTTTGAGTTGTTCTAGTTCCTCTGTTTCACTTAGGTTGGGTATGGAGTTTTACTTCTAACCCCGTAATAAATCCTAAGACAACAGACAATATTTTTGTTCGACTAGTTTCAGCTTGAATGTAACTTCCCTAGCAGTATTCCGAGTTGATATAGTCCATTTTTGTTTCACTTATTTTCTACACATTCTTCGGAATCAAGGTCATTTTTTTTATTCCTTTCTCTACACATTCTTTAATTTCATAGCTAAATTCTAAGTATTTCTTTTGCATATACTTTAAAAATTGACATTTGAAATCATTCAAAAATTCAAATCCCACAATAGTCTGAAAATTCATTTACTCATTCCCAGTGAAAATCGTACTCCACCTCACTTCGAACTTGACATTCAATTTGTCCCAAGTATGGTTACTTGAACATTCTTGAGGAATCGGATTGATCATTTCTGTCAATGCCAATAGGCGCGTCACGCTTGTGTAGCACATCACACCTATTGGGGGTCCATTTGTTGACCTCATTTTGGAGGCCTTAAGATTCCTCTATTTTGACTCTCTTAGAGGACTAGACTGAGACTCACCCTCCCTTTAGAAATTCAAGTCATTTCCTCACTCTTTGTAGTTTTATATGGATGATTTTAGATCCTCAACATTCGATTGAATCGATTGAAAAGCCGACATATTGAAGCTCAAATTAAGCTCCTATAGAAATTTCAAAAACGTAGGTGGACACCGTGGCGTGTGCATTGTTTGACTTGCCACTACGAGCATTGTATTTGACTTTGGCTGTTGCTAATGCATGACCGATCAATATTTTCATCATACTCGTTAAACGGCTTTGATCGGGTCAAAATAATTTCATTTGTCGTGTCACGCCGAATTGAATTTAATTTGACGCGATCGACGACGACTTTGTTCAAATGACTCCGGATGATGAAACAAACTGCGCTATTGTGTCCAGGAAGTCGATTTTAGCTAGGGAGGACACCCATTTTGTTAGGGCTCCGAGCGTGAGTGGATCACACAAAATTTAATATTTTATTAATATTTTCTTTATTAAAAAAATATATATATTTAATAAAGTTTTTTTTATATAAACATAATCTTTTAAAACCTAAAAATCTAAACTCCCTCGCGCCTCTGTTCTTTGCCCTAGCCAAGCCGTGGAGTCTCTTGCCGGTTTGTCGGTCATCTCTTCCCTTTTCGAGCCTTCATCACCGGTGGCCTCGCCGGTAGCCTGCCGTAACGAACTTTCCCGCCTAAACGAGTATGATAACCTTCATATTTTGAATTTTGTTGGGATTTTTACTCTTTTTGGGTGATTCTCCTCACCGTCCCAATGCTCACCGTCGGTGAACCATTCTCTCATCTCTACCTATAAATACTCCATGGGAGGGGAAGATGAGGGCGATTTTTTTTCTTTGGAGACTTTGGAGAAATATAGTGCTGCGATTTTTGGAAGCATTCTTTCTTGCAATTTATCCTCCACCCTCTCCCTTCTTGAACTAGCAAGGGATTCAGGTTAGAGATTATTAGTTTGAGATATGGATGGTTTTAAATTTGGTTTTAATAGCTTGATGTTGCGATTCCATTATTTCTACTGCCTCATTCAAATATACTGTGGAGAAGTTTTCTAGCTTGATGGAAATGTCTAGAGCCATTTATTCTGATGTAGCTCTAAGTCAAATATGTTTAATGACTATGTTCTTTTAAATCTTTTAAATAAAATTTAAGAGTTCATTCTCCCTGATCATTTGTTATTTTCATTCAAAATGTATAACAATTTATATTTTGGTTCTTGGGAATTTATTTGAAGCTGGATTTTTGCTCTTCTTACTACCTTTATTTGAATACATATGTTAGAGATTATTTTTTGTTTTGAATAATCATTTTGGGGCTTAATTCATGCTTTTTTTGCTGCCCCCTTGCTTGGATACATGATTGGAAATCATTTTATAACTTTGAAAACTGCTTTACTGTCTGGGTTTTGGCTCTTCTTGCTACCTCTTTCTTCGATTATATATTGGTTTTTGGCTTTTGGTGATAGCTCGGTTTTGGATCCTCTTACAGTTCTATTTAGATACATATAATATTCAGGTTTTAACTACATGATTGCAGGTTAATTTTCTTGTTCCTATCATTACTTCACCCAGATATATGTTGTTTTAGACTTGAATATCTATTTGGAACTATAGTTTTCATTCTCTGTGCTGTTATATTTGAACACATTTTGGAACAATTTTCCTTTAGTCTTGGCGAAGATGTTTGGGGGCTGCAGTCATTACTCCTCTCACTGTCTTATTCAAATATGTATAGGAAATATTTTTTGGCTTTAAGAAAATTATTTGGAGCTACAATCCTTGCTCCTTTGTCATTCTTATTCGAGTTTATGTTGGAGCTCTTATTTTCAGTTCTAAATAACAGTTTGGGACTCGATTCCTATCCTTCTTGTTGCCCCTATGCGAATAAACATATTGGAGTCCTTTTTTTTGTTTTGAGAGTTAGGTTGGAGCTGCAGTTCTTTGCTCCCTTTACTACCTCATTTGAATATATATATTGGGAAGTTGTTTTAGTTTTGAAACTCGATTGGGAGTTGCAGTCTTTGCTCCCCTTTGTTATCTTATTCGGATACACATTGATTTAATTTTAAATTTCATTTGTGTGGGCTGCAGCCCTTATTCCTCTTGCTGTCTCATTCAAATGCATATTGGAAATTATAATTTTGAGTTTGAGTACTTGAATTTGAGGCTGATTTCTATCACTTTTTGCTGAATTATTCGAATATACCTGTTGGGGATTACTTGTGGTTTTAAAAATTGTTTTGAAGCTGAATTTGGTTTGATGCTATTTTATAGCTTGGAATAAATACTTTATAAATCAGTCTTGATTCTCTTGATGGTGATTTGAGATCAACCGTTTTTATAAAGTTCTGTTTTGGTTCTTTTGATAATGACTCAGCTTGGCTCTTATATTAGATTTGAGTTTATATTTTAATGGTTTAGCTAATCCATTTTCAAATTTCAGTTTTGTTTCTTCAGCTTGGCACTCATATTAAATCAAATTTTCAGCTTCTTTGATGGCCTTTGATGGTTCTATTTGGTTTTTGGGTAACTCTGTTTTTGTGCTTCTTTACGCTCGGTTTTATATAATTGTGGCCTGGGTTTTTTCGCTTGCCGAGCCTAGTTCTGCTTTTTTTAACGGCTCAGTTTTGACTCTCCTTTGAGTTGGGTTTTATCCAGCAATGGCTTATATTTCAGCACTTATTCCGAGTCATTTTTTTGTTGCTTGAAAATCTAGCGATATGTATATATTTCACTATCATTCTTTAGCGATTCTTTGACTTAATAATTTTAATCAACATGTTAAAATTGAATCTTCAAGAATTATATGGTTTGAGATTTTATGAACCATGTCTATATTGGTGGAATTAGCTTTCTTTGGTTGCATAAATCTTATAGACCTGAATTTGACAATGTGAAGATGGAAACACATTCCTCTTTAAAAATTGGTAGAGTATGTCATGATTATATACAGATTCACAATTCAAGCTTAGAGGTGGAAAGTGGATATTACAGAAATGCTTAGATGTTTATTTCTCAATATGAGATCTAAAAAAAATATTCTAAGGATGAGCATATGAAATATCGATATGGCCTATAAGTTTGAGACGAGGGGTAACGGACAATGATGCAAGAGAACCATTTGACAGCTTAGTTTATAATTGAGATATAAAATTAATGTTCAATTAGTGTGATGCCCTTTCACCCCTAGATCATTAACAACTCTAACCCTTTTTTAAAATTTTTGAGAATAAGTAATAAAAAAAGGAACAGATACTACAGACACTGCACAGATACTACACTCACAGAGGAACACATACAACCGAAACTACACAAATACTACACTCACAAAAGAACAGATACTACAGACACTGCACAGACATTACATCCACAAAAGAACAGAAATGAAACTACACTATAGACACTATATCCATACACTATACTCTGCACGATAAATATTACATATCATGTATAGATATTACGGGTTTCACACAGATATTACACTTGCACAAAAAATAGATATTCACTCATACACACTATATAGTTCACACACTATGCCATACACGACAGATATTACATTTTACATATACATGTACTGTATGTTGATAAGTTTAAATACTACATTTCATGTACAGGTACACCACACTTTGATGACTTCAGATACTACTCTGTTCACACATCATTTAAACGATAGGGTTTAAGACTGTCTGATTATAGGGGTGATTTGTTGGTGGCATCTCGTTGATGTTGATAGGTTGACCTCGATATATCAGTTGCCTGTGGGATCAAGATAGAGAGAAAAAGGGTCTAGTCTGAGCCTATCCCCAAATTGAAATCTAATATCCCATCTTGAAACTTTCATATGCTCATCATTTAACCTTTCTTTTATAATCTGCAAATGTTTACCTAACCCATTTATATCAAACAATTGCAATCTGTTTTGAAGCTTTAGCAGAATTTGATCAGGTACGCATTTATTTATTTAATTTATATACTTTATTTTCTGCATATTTCCTTTTATTTTGTACTGTACTATACTTCGCTACATGTCTCATGCACTTTCCTATCACCTCTTACAACATAGTTTTTTTTTGTTCTTTATTGTAATGTATACATTTACCAGTATTCATGCTTTAGTTGCTACCTTTCTAGTATATTTGTGCAATCCCCTAGGATAGGTCGTTCGAGGCATGGTTTTTTTTATTCTCTCTCTCCTCTGCTCGGAACGAAACGATGATGTGGTCGGTTGACGATTCATCTTCGGACAACGGTCAAGACAACTACCAACGACAAAAGGATGAGCTTATGCAGAGCCTCGATAGATTTAAATAACATATTTATAGGATGTTGAGGTTGTTCGCTTAGTATGACATAAATTCTCACATTATCTTTTAGGACTTTCTACGATTTTATATCGTACGATATAAGTCCTAAACTTTTTAGGATTCTAAGGTGGTTGTTTGGTACGACATAAATCTTTACATTTTCTCGTGCTATTTGCATATGACATACAGATACAAGTCCTAAACATCTAAATAATTTGCAGAACTGAAACATCAAATAATTTCTCTTTCAAAGATGTAAAGCCAAACCATATATTAGTTTGAGATGTTACCGAATCCCCTTCAGTATCTTTGACATCTCCTACTTTTCATTCCTTTGGATTTTGAAAAATAATCGTTCCTATTTGAACCTATCCCATTTGACTTTTCCTATGAACAATCATGGAAACTTGAACGTTGAATTCTTGAAGACGAAACCTTTGATCATTATCGAGAGTTTTCTTAGGTTACTTCAGTTGTCTAAGATGTAATTAGCTATAGAGGCTTGCTCATATAGGGAATTTAAGAACCCAGATTAATCTAAACCCTATCTAATCTCTGTATTAGATAGGAGAATTTGTCGGCTATAAATTTTGCAAACCAAAATAGAGTCATAAACTTTTAAGTTTATATAGTTAAGCCTACCAATAAGTGATATGTCTATCCTTCAAGATGATATATCATTTATGGTTTCGTGCTCAGCTGTTTAAACTATTAGATATATGAGGTCTACTCGGTCTCATGATTTTTTTCAAAATAAAAAGATACCATCTTCACAAAAATTAAAACTACATTATATATATATATATATATATATATATATATATATATATATATATATATATATATATATATATATATATTAAATTCCAAATTTAAATTTTAAAATCTTATTTTCGAAAGAAAAAAATAGCTGACATACTTTATTTAGTGATGTTAAAAAATATATAAAAACATGTGATCGGTGTCAGAGAGTAGGTAAGATTTCTAGAAGAAATGAAATACCTCTAAATTTTAATATGAAAATTAAAATTTTTGATGCATGGGGATTAGATTTTATGGGACCATTCATGGCTTCATTTGGAAATATATATATATTGATTGTGGTGGATTATGTGTCAAAATGGATAAAAGCAATCGCTTTACCTAGATGTGATGCTCGAAGTGTTTCAAAATTTTTAATTAAAAATATTTTTACAAGATATGGAATGCTAAGAGTAATCATTTTAAAATGCAACAGTTGCAAGATTGGTGAAAAAATATAATATAATACATAAAATTGCAACTGCTTATCATCCTCAAACTAGTGGTTTAGCGGAAGAATCTACTCATGAAGTTAAGAGAATTTTGGAGAAGAGTATTAATCCTAACAAAATGGATTGGTCTATTAGATTAGATACTGCATTATGAGCATACAAGACAACTTATAAAACACCTGTAGGAATGTCGCCATATAGATTAATTTTTTGAAAGGCTTGTTATTTGTCAGTTGAATAGAACATAAAGCTTATTGGGCGATAAAAGAATCTAATTTCAATTTAAAAGAAGCTGATGAGAAAAGATTATTGCAATTGAATGAGCTTGAAGAAATTATGAATCTACCTTGCGATAATGCAATGATTTATAAGGAAAAAATGAAAGAATGGCATGATCAAAAGATAGTAAAAAGAGAATTTGAACCTGGACAGGAAGTTTTATTATATAATACAAGATTGAAATTATTTCCTGAAAAATTAAAGTCTAGGTGGAAAGGGCCATTCAAAGTTATAAAAGTTTATCCCTATGAAGTAGTCAATATTGAAGATTTCAAAACTAGAAGAATATTTAAAGCAAATGGGCACAGTTTGAAACATTATTTTAATGGTCGAAGACCAAATGTTAAAGAGACTATCATGCTGGATCATCTAGAATGAGACTGGGAATGTTGGGCTGACAACATTAAACCAAGCTCTTTGTGGGAGGCAACCTATATGTATCGTTGTTTATTTTTATTTTTGAATTTTTACTTAAGACCTTATATGTATGTTTCTGTTTATGTCTTTATGTAATCCATGTATTTGAGAAAAATGTTTAGAAACATCTTTATTTTCCGAATGTTGTGAAAAGACTAAAAATTTATTTGATCAAAATCAAAACGGCCATAATTTTGGAACTGACACATGATGCGCCAGATTGACTCATAATGCGCCGAATTCCAGAGAGCTGGCACAAGATGCGCCAGATCGGCACATGATGCGTCGCAGAGACAAAAATGACTTAAAACATTTCAAATAGCAGTTTTTGGTGGGGACACCTTCAAAGAACTCCTAAAAACCAACTCCAAGACATATTTTAGGGGCGAAAATGAGGGAAGATTCAC
Organism: Phalaenopsis aphrodite; assembly: GCA_003013225.1. Classification (NCBI taxonomy): domain Eukaryota; kingdom Viridiplantae; phylum Streptophyta; class Magnoliopsida; order Asparagales; family Orchidaceae; genus Phalaenopsis; species Phalaenopsis aphrodite. The sequence continues at coordinate 280,107 of NEWO01000782.1, read as the reverse complement.
CAATTTTCACTTTCTATGGCTTCCCACTCTAGAAACTCAGCTAGATTTTGAATTTTCAACCAAAGAAAGTTGATCAACTTTGATGGAAAGAAGTTGCATGATCGAGTTATAATGAAGAACAGGCTTATCAAAAAGAGGGGATTTCTGAATCGATGATTCATCACGCCGAATACTCAAGTCTAACAAGTTATTGTGCAGAGGCGTTGGGAAGTTCTTTGCTACACTGCTGTCGCTATAGTCATCCTTGTGGTAAGAGAATTTTATGTAAATTTTCATGGGATCAACAAAGGAATGATCTACATGCGAGGCAGGTTTGTGTAGTTCACTCGTTCGAGAATCAATGAAATGTTTATGATCGAGAACATGTATGTCTGCCACTATGTAAATTTTACCCCTACAAGAAACAACGTGGATGAACTCTACCGTAACCTTACAGATAAAGATGCTAATTGGGAAGCCCGAGATGATGGGAATCTGAGTTTTTCTACGTCATTGTTAAATCATACTTCAAAGGCATGACATTTCTTCAATTCCTCAAAATTACTGCCTACTATGAAAATTAGTAAGGTCATTAAGGAGAGTGCTATCAGGAACTACTACATTCAAATTGGAAAACATGTTGGTAGAAGCGTCATAATTGTAAAATCAGTTTTGGGTTTGATCATGAATGGATCTGTAACTAGATTGGGACATCCATGCACTATTTTCCAACTCTGCAGTCAATTGCAAGTACCTTATGAAAGCTGGGAGAAAGTACTACTGCCTTGGAAGCTAATGGATACTAAAGTCTACTATAGTTGCATTGGCATGAGAGATGAAAATGATGTGAATGTACTAATGGATCAAGGATCCCAGAATTCATCACCTATTCAGCCTTATTATAACTTGAGTGCACTTTCAAAGAGAATCAATAAGATTGAGAAAGAGGTGCATAATCTTATACATGCAATTGAGAGTGTTTTTAAATTGTTGGATCACCAGGATTGGAGACTCAAGGAAAATTTTTAACATATAGGGCATATTAAAGATGGTTTGGTAGGTATGTTCAAGAAGCATGTGTGGATTGAGGAGGAAAATTCAACTTATGAATTTTTATTTATGCCCTTCCACAATTTGTATGTGCACTACCAGTCTATGGGAAATATCTAGGAGGACGAGAGTGTAGAAGATGTTTAAAGTTGGGTTAAGCACGAAATATTTTGTCTAGTATTGTAAGTTTTAGTTTGTTATGTTAGATTGCTTTTACTTTCTATTGTTGCACTATCTATGTTTATTACTTTGAAGTTTGATGTTTAGATTTCAGTGTTAGGACGTTGGTTTGCTTTAGAACACTGACTTTGTTATGTGTTGGCTTGAAAAATTTTAGTTTGTAATAACACGGATTTCATATAGATAAATAGATAGATATATAGATAGATAGACACACACACACACACACACACACACAAATATATATATATATATATGAGTTTTGTGATGTTTGTGAAAATTTGGTGTTAGTTTGATATTTAATTATACGTAGAAAGGTTTTTTTTAGTCAAATAAGGGTTGATGTTAAGCGGTACGAAGCATATTTCCATTGAAACCAAGATCTGGCAAAAATACGCTCTGGCGCATCATGCGCCAACTTACAGAGCCTTGACACATGATGCTCCAGATTTGGCTCAAGATGCACCAAAGTTCCGAACACGTCATATTAGCTAAAAAACCCGCAAAATCGGACGAAAACCTTCATTTTTATTGCTTGGTCGTCTTCCACCTCCAACCTTTAGTTTAGGGCATCACATTGTGGGCTAAGGAGAAGGATTTAAAGGCCAAAAGTCATAGATTTCATCTTATCTTGGTAAGAATTTCACTTTAACTTAGACATTTTTTTTATTTTTACCATATATTTTGGGAGATCTGAAAAATGGGATTTTTTATGAAAATGCTTGAAGAAAACTCATGCTGAAAAGTTTCATACCAAATAATCTTGCTTAAGGAGTTATATTTGTGATTTAGTAATTTATTAGAAATTTATTTGGATTTTTCATAGAATCTCTAATGGCTCCCTACACAAAAAGAGGAAGAACGTGGGGCAAATTTGATGCTCGAAAGTTCATTAATTTCAAGGCCCAACACTATTATAATACACAAATTGAGACCAAAGATTGATCCAAGAAAGGGCGTTTGCTAACCCGGGAGGCAAGATTCAACCGATGATTCTTGCCAGAAATTGGGAGCAATTCTGCTACTTAACTGTTGTAGTGATTGTCCTGATGGTTCGGGAGTTATACACCAACCTTAGGATCACCACAGAAGATCATATTTTAGTGAGAGGTGCGCAAGTTGAGTTTACCTCTAAAAGGATTAATGTGTTATATGGACTGAGGAATGTCTTCCATGATGAATATGTCACTTTTGTTATCACTGATTCATCACTGGAAGAAGTCATTGCCTTTCTAACTGATGGAAGAGGGGATTGGAAGAAGAATAACAAAATATTTAACTTCCCCGCTTCCATGTTGACGATTCAGTCCAAAGTATGGCATCACTCCATCTCTGACAGAATTTTACGTACAAATCATCTCACTGATGTTATAAAGGATCGAGTTTTGTTGAACTATTGCATTCAGAACATGAAGACTATAGACGTTTGCATGCTTATATTTCATCACGCTTGGAGTATTGTTGGTAGTGCTACTGCTTGAGGCTTGGAATGCTTGCCTTGATTTTCACTTTATGTGAACAATCAGAAGTTAAATCCCATAGAAATGAAGAGATATTACAGCCTCAGAATCTGATTGGGAGGCACGTGATTCAAAGAGTAGAATCGTTCAATGAGTATAGAAGGTATAGGCCCTCTACATCTTCTGTAGGGGCATCTACTTCTAGTTTTACATCTTTGGAAGGTTTTATGGACCAGCTCATGATTCAAAAATATGATATCATTAATATATAGACTCAGTTGGGAGAAATAGAAGCAATGAATGCATATAATGATGAATATCAACAGAGGAGAGTTCAACATGATATAGATTTTCAAATTGATATGGTTAGACACTTCATGGGTGAACCTACTGTGAACTTTCCTGCATGCCCCAGCTTTGTTCCCTATGCTACCATTCATGATGAAGATGAAGAGGTAAGAGAAGAAGAAGATGATGATGATGATGATGGTGAGGAAGGAGATGAGAACTGATAGTTTAGTTTAAGTTTGATTTGATATTATGTGTTGTTTGTATATTTGTTTGTACTGAGTTGCACTTTTATTTAAGACTTGTTGTATTTAAGAATTTTATGTTGTGTTGTGGATCTATAAATTGTAATAATAATAATAGACTTTTTAATTTTCAGTTTTTGTTTTAGTCTTTTCAGTTTGAGCTTGTTGAATGTTAATATTTTCAGTTTTTGTTTTTCAGTTTTAGTATTTCTATTTTAATTCCCAGCAAATTCTTTAGAATAAATTATGTTTTATTTAATGTTTAAAAGCCTATATGAAGTTTTACAGTTAGTACCTGCACTATTCAGAACCAATTTCATGTTCAGGAATCCTCTACATGTTAGTTTTTATTTTTATGCATTTACTGTTTTCTTTCACCAACTAAAATTTTGTACTAAAATCATTTAAAAATCTATGTTTGGTGGGAAAATTTTTCTTTTGAAATGGAGAAAACTAAATTTTATTTATCCTTAAGTAACTATATTTTTTAAAATTAATTTAACATAGCCTGAGATATCAAGATTTAACTTTAAATGATTATACTTATGTTTATAAATATTATAGTAAATTTAGGTAAAAAGTTTTTAATAATAAAGGTCAGATCTAAAGTTAAAGATATCTGGTATGATAGGATAAGACTAAGTTTTTCTATTTTAAGTGAAGGAAAATTATATTTTTGAAGTGTTAAGAATTTTTTAGTTTCATGTAAGAAGAAAGGAATGAGGCTTTATGAAAAGTCATAAATTGGTATGACTTTATTAAGTAAGGATATGTGTGGAGTTTTAACTTTAAGAAGAGGACAGTGAAGCTTAAAACTATTAAAGGCTATCCAGATATAGTAATCCTCACCTGAAAAAGGAAAAAGAAAAAAAAAAGGGGCTATTAAAAAGATCCCAAAAAAAAGGAAGAAAACGAAAAGAAACAAATGGGTGAGGAGAAGCTTGAGGAGATGCCTAATAAAAAATTGGCTTCACTTGAATCAACTCAAGGAAGGAGCTTTATTACACTTTTTAAAATTGTATTGAATTATTAGTAGCATTCCTAATAAAGTCTTCATGAAGTTTTTTTTCATATGAATATTCTAAATATCCTTAGCATGTCAAATTTCAATTCTTCTTGAAATAAATAAAGATTCAGAAATCTTAAATTTGATTAATAGTTATTCGTAGACTTGAAGTTTAAACCCTAGTTATTAAAGGTTTTTCTTAATTTTTGCTATTCTATTTATTGAACTAAAGTATAGAAGTGATAAGTTAATCTCTTTCACTAGTAAATTCTTCATGAAGTTTTTTTTGATATGAATATTCTAAATATCCTTAGCATGTCAAATTGCAATTCTTCTTGAAATAAATAGAGATTCAGAAATCTTAAATTTGATTAATAGATATTCGTAGACTTGGAGTTTAAACCCAAGTTATTAAAGGTTTTTCTTAATTTTTGCTATTATATTTATTGAACTAAAGTATAGAAGTGATAAGTTAATCTCTTTTATAAAGTCATATGCTTTTATGTAATAAAAGTGTCACTTGAAGACAAGTAACATTTTAGTTTGGGGGATTTTGATACAAAAAAATAATTTATTGTTTTAAGTACCCTTTTTATGCCTATTTTTTTTATATTGCACTTTAAAGAAGGGTATTTTCTCATTTTTGTTGCAGGTATACCATTTTTACGCATTTGGAGTAAAAATGACAAAAGGATCAAATTTGGAGCAAAAATAACCAACTTTAGTGTTTAGCGCATGATGCGTCAAAATTCAGAGTGTTGGCGCATGATGCGCCAGTGATACATAAAAAATATATGCATTTCTTGACTCATATTTTTCACTCATTTTTTGTGATATTGTACTTTAATGGAAGGTATTTTTATGTTTTCTTACAGGTTGTTGATTTTTAGGACTTGAAGCAAAAAGGATGAAATTTAGAGTCAAAATGGTGTTTTTGAGAAATACTCTGCGCCGACAATGCAGACCAAGACCAATAGAACGGATGGTGAACTTTACTCAGTGCTGACGGTTCCAGAAGCAGCATCGATGATATCGTTTGACAGAGAGCAGCCAATTAATTAAATGAACACTGGCGCTGACGGTGCCAGAATGGGCGTCAACGGCGCCAAACGCGGTTCAGACCCCGTTTCTAAAAGATTTGACAAATCTAGATGCTTTTTGAAGAGTTTTTGGAGGCACATATTGGAGAACCGACAATAGGCTTTTTTTGGGCTAAAATTGAACATAAAGGAGACTCTTCCTGACATCTCATCATCCCAATTCAACTTCCTAGACACCATACACCTCTCATCTTCATTCCACAACCATTTAGAGTCCATTGTTCTTGTAATTTAGAGTTTTGTGGTGAGATTAAGTGTGACCTCATCTCTAAGCGTGTTGGAGAAGGAGAAAAGAGAGAGATTTCTTCTTTCTAAATTTTCTAGAAGAGACTATAAGGGATTTTCTTTGAGAAATAGTTTCAGATAAGTGTTGTTTATTTATTAATGTTGTATGAGCTTTCTTTTATTTATAAAATTAGTGTTTTGTTGTATCTTTCTCATGAAGTCTGACAACGGCTTTATATATGCTTAAAAATACAAGAATTTGATACTGCTGCTAGAAGATTTAATTCCCCGACAATGGTGCCAAAAACTTTACAGTGGTTATATATTCGATAAAGATGTATATAAAATATTCAATAATTGCAAAGTCACACTTATCAATGCAAGTATACATTTCACTCAAGTAATATAGGGCTCTAACGGAGTTCTGGATATCGATCCCAGAGGGAGTAATATTAGAAGCTACAAACTAAGATTTTAAAAAATCAATACTTAATCACAACAATATAGTTCAAATTGCTTATCTGTCACTAATAGGCAATTGAAATAAATATGTAACTTTAATAACTCTTAAATAACTAATTCTAC